>NW_025552747.1:0-42823 GCF_020424385.1 Procambarus clarkii | reverse complement strand
TACATAATAGACAACCCACACAAAAAAAACTCTTCCTCCTGTTTAAAGGACTCGACAAAGATAATCAAAGCTCTACATTCCGTGCTCCCGACCACGCAATTACACTTCACCCCGGCAATTAGTCACCAAATGACCATCCGAGGCATAACATTAATAATGCGGAAATAAATTTTAATCGCCAATTTGCGTACTGCCGTGGCGATCCAGAGGGGGAACTCCCGCTGGGAAATGTGGGGGTGACAAGCAGGAGTACACGACCCAAGCGGGGTGGGGGGGGGGGATGGATGGGGGGAAGGGGGGATGGGGGAAGGGGGAAGGGGGGGAGGGGGGAAGGGGGGATGGGGGGAGGGGGGGGAAGGGGGGAAGGGGGGAAGGGGGGGATGGGGGGATGGGGGGATGGGGGGAAGGGGGGATGGGGGGAGGGGGGGGGGGATTATCATGATTGCGGAGAGTTTCAGAATGTTTCAGCCATCACGCGGCTGAAACAAATAACCTAACCTAGGATAAAGTGGCCTATGTCTTCGACTCACACTCTAGGATCCCGGGGTTCGATCCCCCGGCCGGGACAGAAATGGTTGGGTACACCGTCCTTCCATCTGATGCTCCTGTTTACCTAGCCCGGGGGCTTAGATAACTGTAGTGGGTTGCATCCGGAGCAAGGTCAGTAAGTTGACCTAAGGGGGAGGGGAGGGGGGGAGATAACGATAAGCCTAAGTACAAGCTTTCTGCCACCCCAATCACATTTCATACCAGAGGGTACAGGTAAACTACCCCGAACGAAGACACCAACACCAACTGGCACCTCACACTGAGACGAGGCACTCCAGTAATTGGATACATGGTGAAACGGTGGCACCGTGCCACAGTAGCAACACCTATATGCCCTACAACATGTACACTCAAGCAACACCGTAACTTAAACAAGGCACAAGGGGTGACCTTCCATCAAGGTCAAACTCTTCACAGAGTCCTTGAATCATTTCTTACTGTATCAGTCCTTACTGTTAACCCCATGAAACACCCCAACACGGAAAGTGCCCCCCCCCCATGAAAATACATCAAGATGGAAAGTAACACCCATGAAATACACCGTCACGGAAAGTAACACGTTTGTACTGCAAATGTCCAACAGTGAGAGCCGTGCCAGTGCCCCCGAGGGAATAAAACACACCCCATTAACCTAACATGAGGCCACACAAAAAAATGGGGGGGGGGGGCAGCCTTTAACTTGTGCATCACTGTGCCACGACGAATTCCGCTCCCCCAAGATGGTCTTGGGGGGATGTGGCAGGGTTCTGGGGATAATTTAATTACAAAAGGGGGAAATCTTCAATCCCTTTCGTCTCTCTTCACTCCCCTCCCCTCCCCTCCCCTCTCTCTCTCTCTCTCTCTCTCTCTCTCCTCTCTCTCTCTCTCTCTCTCTCTCTCTCTCTCTCTCAGCCTATGGCTTATATTCTTATATTAACTTAAGGTTTCATGCATTTCTTCTTCCTTTCCCCCCTCACCTACTTCCCTTTTGCCTTATGTTGCCTCCGTCTCCCAGTCTTGCTCAGTCACGCCTTGATAAGGGTCCAGGACGCACCTAACCGTCGTCACCGTCACTTCACTGCAAGCGTGGGTTGCAATGCAGCGAAGGTGTTGCAGTGAAATCCAAACATACGCTTGCAATGATGTTATTTTGGGTGAGACTTGGGCGTGCTCTTAAGATAAACTTAGGAGTCCTTAGGGGGCCTAAGGTCTCAACTGTGCCTCGTGGATACTGTTAACTGTGCTCCTGGGTACTGTGGTGGTCGTAAGATCGCTGGTAGTTCAGGCTACCAGAAAAGTCTGTAATTATCAACGTTTCTCCAGATTTTCATTAGCAATTCAAATCACCACACAAATTAATTTGTAACATACTAAAATACACTGATTAACTATTTTAATTCATTCAAATTAGTATTCTAAGAATAAAATTAAATAAATTATAAGACTTCTTGTAGCCCCTCGAACTTTTTATATATATAATTTTTTTTACAACCTCTCTGTACAGCTTCCTTCCTCAACCCCCTTCTTTTGACCCCTCCTCACCCCTCACCACCCCCACCCCGCCCTTCTTTACCCCCCTCCTTGTCCTCTCGTGGAAGACAAACAGAGACCCACCCATGTTAGCCTTGCAGGGGGGGGGGGCAGGAAGAAGGCCAACGACATTTGCCAAAGCAAGAATTTTCCAGCCCACTCCAGGCAGCCCAGAGCCCTTCGGAAAACAGCGAAGACCCGCCCTGACAGACACCCCGCATCTTGCAGGAGAGGTGAAGGAACCTGCACAGTCACGCCTGCCGAGCCTCCCTGACGAAGGGGGAGGGGAGGGGAAGTGGGGAAGGGAGAGGAGGGGGTGATCGCCCCCCTAAAGGTCCGGGATGGGAGACCCACTAACCCCCTCCTGAAGAAGGTCGCATCACGTAATGACAACAATCCCTGACGACTACGGCAGCAGCGCAGGGCGAAAGTGGTCGGTGGGGGAGGCTGGGGGGGGGACGTGTCTGCTGGCTGAGATGCCCAAATGTCTGCTGATATCTTGTGAGACAACGAAGGTAAGGCAAGGTAACTATGAGGAGTGTGCAATATATCTATTGAGGACAAGGAGCTGGGATATGGGGACAAGGAGCTGGGATATGGGACAAGGAGCTGGGATATAGGGACAAGGACCTCGAATATGGGGACAAGGAGCTGGATATGTGAAGACAAGGAACTGGGATATGAGGGTAAGGACCTTGGATATGAGGACAAGGAGCTCGGATATATGGATAAGGAACTGGATATGTGAGGACAAGGAGCTGGGATATGAGGACAAGGAGTTGGGATACGAGAGTAAGGAACTGGGATAGGAGGACAGAGAGCTGGGATATAAGGACAAAGGGCTGGGTATACGAGGACAAGGATACGAGGACGGGTAACGGTACCCAACCACATAGAACATCGGGGATCGAACACCGACCCTGCAAGAACCCTGACCGTCGCTGCAACATATGGTTGACAACATATGTCTAAGTGGATGGTTGACATCTTAAGACACTGAGGATAGTAGCACCTTAACCCCCAACACAAGAAGGTGAATGGTAAGAAATCTACTCTACAGGTTATACAGCATACAGTATGCCAGCAGCCGTGTTATACAGCATACAGTATGCCAGCAGCCGTGTTATACAGCATACAGTATGGCAGCAGCCGTGTTATACAGCATACAGTATGGCAGCAGCCGTGTTATACAGCATACAGTATGGCAGCAGCCGTGTTATACAGCATACAGTATGCCAGCAGCCGTGTTATACAGCATACAGTATGCCAGCAGCCGTGTTATACAGCATACAGTATGCCAGCAGCCGTGTTATACAGTATGCCAGCAGCCGTGTTATACAGCATACAGTATGGCAGCAGCCGTGTTATACAGTATGCCAGCAGCCGTGTTATACAGCATACAGTATGCCAGCAGCCGTGTTATACAGCATACAGTATGCCAGCAGCCGTGTTATACAGCATACAGTATGCCAGCAGCCGTGTTATACAGCATACAGTATGGCAGCAGCCGTGTTATACAGCATACAGTATGGCAGCAGCCGTGTTATACAGCATACAGTATGGCAGCAGCCGTGTTATACAGCATACAGTATGCCAGCAGCCGTGTTATACAGCATACAGTATGCCAGCAGCCGTGTTATACAGCATACAGTATGCCAGCAGCCGTGTTATACAGTATGCCAGCAGCCGTGTTATACAGCATACAGTATGCCAGCAGCCGTGTTATACAGCATACAGTATGGCAGCAGCCGTGTTATACAACATACAGTATGCCAGCAGACGTGTTATACAGCATACAGTATGGCAGCAGCCGTGTTATACAGCATACAGTATGCCAGCAGCCGTGTTATACAGCATACAGTATGGCAGCAGCCGTGTTATACAGTATGCCAGCAGCCGTGTTATACAGCATACAGTATGCCAGCAGCCGTGTTATACAGCATACAGTATGGCAGCAGCCGTGTTATACAGCATACAGTATGCCAGCAGCCGTGTTATACAGCATACAGTATGGCAGCAGCCGTGTTATACAGCATACAGTATGCCAGCAGCCGTGTTATACAGCATACAGTATGGCAGCAGCCGTGTTATACAGCATACAGTATGGCAGCAGCCGTGTTATACAGCATACAGTATGCCAGCAGACGTGTTATACAGCATACAGTATGCCAGCAGACGTGTTATACAGCATACAGTATACCAGCAGCCGTGCTATACAATATATAGTATGTCAACTCAGTATACTTGGGTATATATATAATATATATATATATATATATATATATATATATATATATATATATATATATATATATATATATATATACCCAAGAGCTCACTCTGCTCCGATTTGTACACAAATTTCTACACACAATACTTCAGTGTTTAAGGCCTATATAAAAGTATTTTTCTACTCCTAATTAACACTATATAAATTCTAAAACGCGTCAAAGTAATGGCTTAAGACTTTAGAAGATCACCGCAGGCCTAAACACCACGAACCGGCATTCGCGGCCACACCACAAATAGGCCTACTAAGGTATTTTTACCAAAAAGGGGGTAGGCCTACCCCCTTTTATGTTTGGCTGGTGATCCAAAACATCACACAAATATTCCCACCTAAGACGGGTCTGTTTGTTCACACGGTGCCAACCATCCCAGTACACACACACCACACACACACACACACACACACACACACACACACACGGTGCCAACCATCCCAGCACACACACACACACGGTGCCAACCATCCAGGTACACACACACACAGTGCCAACCATCCTAGTACAGACACACACACACAGTGCCAACCATCCCAGTACACACACACACACGGTGCCAACCATCCTAGTACAGACACACACACACACAGTGCCAACCATCCCAGTACACACACACACACGGTGCCAACCATCCTAGTACAGACACACACAGTGCCAACCATCCCCATCCCAGTAAACACACACACACGGTGCCAACCATCCAGGTACACACACACACAGTGCCAACCATCCCAGTACACACACACACACACAACGGTGCCAACCATCCCAGTACAGACACACACACGGTGCCAACCATCCCAGTACACACACACACGGTGCCAACCATCCCAGTACAGACACACGCACACACTGCCAACCATCCCAGTACAGACACACACACACGGTGCCAACCATCCCAGTACAGACACACACACACGGTGCCAACCATCCAGGTACTCTATATACCTTCAGTGTCACCGCTTCATCAAATGGCGCCTAAAATATTCATAAGAGTTGAGTCGCACTTCCCTAAAGACTTGTATGACATTCTCCTCCAGTATGTACGAGGTTCAGGCTCTTGCTGTATCTCTTGACCCAACTACAGCAGCCCCCCCCCTTCCTTCCCAGCACTTGCTGTATCTCCTGACCCCACTACAGCAGCCCCCCCTCCCCTCCTTCCCAGCACTTGCTGTATCTCCTGACCCCACTACAGCAGCCCCCCCCCTTCCTTCCCAGCACTTGCTGTATCTCCTGACCCAACTGCAGCAGCCCCCCCCCTTCCTTCCCAGCACTTGCTGTATCTCCTGACCCCACTACAGCAGCCCCCCCCTTCCTTCCCAGCACTTGCTGTATCTCCTGACCCCACTACAGCAGCCCCCCCCCTTCCTTCCCAGCACTTGCTGTATCTCCTGACCCCACTACAGCAGTCCTTCCCCCCTCCTTCCCAGCACTTGCTGTATCTCCTGACCCCACTACAGCAGCCCCCCCCCCTCCTTCCCCTGCAATTTTTCTAGCTCTACTAACTGAAGATATGATTGTATCTTGCATCTTGTATTCCGTTTGAGTTCTTCATAATTACCGTAACTAAGTATGAAGAATTACCAGATCTGAAATTTACCACTGCTAAAAATCATTATAGTTTCTGTTTGTATATTGCCTTCTGCCGAGGAATTTTTCCTTGCTGACTTCAGCAAAGGATGATACGAAGCTGTGACTTGTATTTTCGTCTGTATCTGATATGAAGACGATGAGGAGAAGACGTAGTGGCAGGAATTCGCCTTGGCTATAGACACATCTGGCAGGTTAGTGAGGCTGAGCCACTACCAGAATATTCAGATTGTAAACTCTATGATAAACCTCTAATGCATTAACTAGTACACTATATTGTTGAATGTGAAACCGTAAAAGACTTTAGACCTCCTGGTCTCTTGTACCACCAACTGTATAACTATTTTATTGACTCAGGTGTTCTAGACGACATCCTAACAATTTATCCAAAATTTGCTTCTCCATTTTAAAAAATGAAGAACAATTTTATTTCTATTACTTCCAAGCTGCATCACTTATGAACCCATCTCTGCCCTTATGTGGCAATGCACAATATAACGTTGTTTTTACATATTCATACATTAAAACATTGATTGTAACCATGATATATATATGTGCTAGTTTAGACCTATTGTCTTGTGTACGACCCTCTGTCCTGCGTGACAGTGAATACCACCATTATCCTCACTTTAATAAGGCTTAATCGAAATCCTCAGATTAGGCAAAATTGTAATTGATTTTGTCAATAAAGATAATAATAATAATAATAATAAAGGACTGTGCCTTGGGGTACAGAGCTTGTCACTGTCGTTGGACTTTATTTTGTTTGTTACCTAGATCTTACCTGGACGGGGTGCTGGGACTTGTTCAACTCTTCAAGGCCGACCTGAGGCCAGGCTTGACTTGTGACACCTTGGTCCAACAGACTCTTGCGTGAAGCGACCCGCAGGCCCACATATCCACTACATACAACCCAGTTGGTCCGGTTCTTCTTGCAGGAAACTGTCTAATCGTTTCTTGAAGAAATAAACTTTTGTTGCGGCAATATTTCTTATATTTACTGAAAGAAAACGGAACAGCCGTGGATCTCTGATTGTCACACAGTGTTTTCTGATTATGCTTAAGACACCTCTTATGAAACCTCTACTCTTCACAGGCCCTATTCCACATCTCCTGTCCCATCATTCGCTCCAGTTACTCTGTCCGTTCCGCTTGACAGTGAAATTCATATCCATCGCCTTACTTTACATGTTATTCCCTTGGTCCTCACTGTATTCGGTACCACACTATGGTCTCATGTATGACGCTCCTCTGCAAGATCAGTGTACGCAACACCTCATTATATATTGTTGGTGTCCTAACGCTTCCCTCATTTTGTCATAGTGGTTGAGTAATTGTGAAAGGCAGGTTCTTCCTACTCTTGGTCCGTGTTGACCTGGGATGTGAGGTTCCTTGTTCTCCATAGTGGTAGTAGGCATCCATCAGTCTCAGGAGACTATGGAGTTGCGCCCTGGTGTCGGCCTGGTCTGGAGTGGCCAGACCAGACCATAACACTGAAGATTTGACTCCTAATCACACTTTCGAAGACCTTAGTTATGTGTGGTAGTGAGACCGGGCAATAGTTTTAGCCAATACTTTGCTACCTCCCTTGTACAGTGATGCTATATCTGATTTAAGTGCTTCTGGTGTCTCATCTATATCCAAGCTTTTGCGTCATGTTAAAACCGAGTGCTCGTGCTACTGGCACTTTACATTTCTTTATAAATATAAGATTCTAGGAGTCAGGAGCCGAGGCTGAGTGTGCGCTGTCAATTTTCCTTTCAGAGTCTGACATGATTGTGTTTATATCATTAATATTGTCAGAGTTATGAATACCGTTCATAAAGAAGCTGTTGTTGTTTAAGATTCAGCTACTGGGAACAAAACGTTCCAAGTAGCACGGGCTATGGTGAGCCCGTAGTGGATTTACCTGGCACAAGAGCAGGGCTGAAACTTCATAAAGCCGTCCGAATCTGCGACTTTCATATTTACTTGGGTGCTAAACAGAAATCTTGAAACTTATTTCAGGATTTCACATTTGTTGTGGTCATCAGTAAATGGACCTTCTTTTTAAAGGGTCCAATCCCTTTTTTTTTTTTTTTTTACTTCGTTTTGCTGACGTGAGAAAGGATTAAGGATTTAGTCTTATCTCTGTTCATTCACTGGAACAGAGTACAATAACATTCTAGTCCATTTCTTTAGTCTGGTATGACAGCTTCAGCTAATATATTTCTTGAAGCTCCCTGTTTAGATTATATTTCCTTTGTTACGATAATTGTGTCTGCTTAAGTATTTCAATTATTCTTTCTTCTACACTGTCATCTGCGTTCTCCAAGTTGGTCCTCATTTTGATCCCGATATATTTATATATATATATATGTCGTACCTAATAGCCAGAACGCACTTCTCAGCCTACTATTCAAGGCCCGATTTGCCTAATAAGCTAAGTTTTCATGAATTAATGTTTTTTCGTCTACCTAACCTACCTAACCTAACCTAACCTAGCTTTTTTTGGCTACCTAACCTAACCTTACATATAAATATAGGTTAGGTTAGGTTAGGTAGGGTTGGTTAGGTTCGGTCATATATCTACGTTAATTTTAACTCCAATAAAAAAAAATTGACCTCATACATAGAGAAAAGGGTTGCTTTATCACTTCATAAGAAAAAAATTATAGTAAATATAATAATTCAGGAAAACTTGGCTTATTAGGCAAATCGGGCCTTGAATAGTAGGCTGAGAAGTGAGTTCTGGCTACTAGGTACGACATTATATATATATATATATATATATATATATATATATATATATATATATATATATATATATATATATATATATATATATATATATATATATATATATATATATATATATATCGGCGATATATTCAGGCAGACTTTTGTATGCTTCGATAGTCAAGGGTTCTATATATTCCTTATGGGAGAGGTAAGTAACCAAGCTTTTGCTTGGTAACCTCAAGGTAAGGAGGTTAAGGTAAGGTTAGGTAAGGTAACCTCAAGGTAATGAGGTTAGGTACTCAAGATTGTTTCCAACTCCATGTTTGCCTTATTTATTATATACCAAAATCCACCCCTCTTCCCCTCCGGTGATATAAGGTATGCTCCACACGGCTGGGCATATCATATACCACAGAATATACCCAAGCCGTCTACACATTTTATTTGTTATCCGGCGGCTGTCTAGCCCTTGCCTACCCTCCTACCCATTTCATCCCCCCCCCTCACCGACCACCTCTCTACCCCCCCCCCTCGCCCCTCACGAGTGGCAGGCCATAGTAGTCTGGCCGTAACGACCGTCAAACACTGGCAGAACACCCGCCACACACGTTGATTAATTACCTTTGATAAACACTCCAATCTCCGATACCCAAAGCGGACGTGAGCGGACCCCGGACAGCCCAGGAGCCCTCCATGCCCTGCCCGCGTACCCCACCCTGCCCGCCCGGGAGAACGCCTGCCCTGCCCGCGTACCCCACCCTGCCCTGCCCGCCCAGGAGAACGCCTGCCCTGCCCGCCCAGGTGAACGCCTGCCCTGCCCGCCCAGGAGAACGCCTGCCCTGCCCGCCCAGGAGAACGCCTGCCCTGCCCGCCCAGGAGAACGCCTGCCCTGCCCGCCCAGGAGAACGCCTACCCTGCCCGCCCAGGAGAACGAACGCCTACCCGCCCAGATCGACCGCCTGTCTCACGAATTTCCACCCTTGCGTTGCTCTCAAGGCTTACGTAATAGCCATACATTAAAGGGAAAATAATCTTTATTGCGAGCGAATACAAACAAGTCACTATAAACAGCGAAGTGAAGGCTGTTATGCAAGTGCTTTTTGTGTTTTTTCAATGTATTTATTATTTTACCTGCCTAGGAAAAAGTGTCACTATCACATCCCTCTTGGAAGATATCGGAAACCAAGAGAATCACCTTTTACATGTTCATCTTTGAAGACTAGTGATGAGAATGAGGAGTTTCTCTCTCTCTCTCTCGCACTCAATCCACTCTTGCCAGTGCAGTCCCAGATCTTCTCCTCCATCTCCTCCTCTAGCTTCCCCCTCTCCCCCCCCCCCCGGCCCACTTGGCAAGGAGGAGGTGCAATCCATCTTACGAACATCACGGGAACCAACACAGAGACGTCTACGGCAGCTACTGGACATTCACCGTCCCCCCCCCCCTACACCCCCGCTCTCTCTCTCTCTCTCTCTCTCTCTCTCTCTCTCTCTCTTAGATGATCATTCTCTCAAATTGTAAATTAATATGCGAGTCAAATTGGTCACCTGTCCACCATCAACTTACAGGCAAACTGTCCCACCGTCAACTTACAGGTACCCTACCCACCTGTGCACGCCAAATTATAGGTACCTTTAGTAACTTTTTTTGTGCAAGGCTTGAGCACCTGAGCACCGTGTCTTGTGCCGACGCCCCCCCCCCCCCTCCTCCCCCCACTTGACGAAGGCGTGTTTGACCTCAGTGTTTGACTCTGGTGTTTGGTCTGGGAGTTTGTTGTTTGAGCCCCGTGTTTGTCTGGTAGCCGGGAGGGTGTGGGCGCTCGGGATAGTCACGGAGTGGGCGTGTAGGCACAGAGACCGTGGGCGTGTAGGCACAGAGACCGTGGGCGTGTAGGCACAGAGACCGTGGGCGAGTAGGCACAGAGACCGTGGGCGTGTAGGCACAGAGACCGTGGGCGTGTAGGCACAGAGACCGTGGGCGTGTAGGCACAGAGACCGTGGGCGTGTAGGCACAGAGACCGTGGGCGTGTAGGCACAGAGACCGTGGGCGTGTAGGCACAGAGACCGTGGGCGTGTAGGCACAGAGACCGTGGGCGTGTAGGCACAGAGACCGTGGGCGTGTAGGCACAGAGACCGTGGGCGTGTAGGCACAGAGACCGTGGGCGTGTAGGCACAGAGACCGTGGGCGAGTAGGCACAGAGACCGTGGGCGTGTAGGCACAGAGACCGTGGGCGTGTAGGCACAGAGACCGTGGGCGTGTAGGCACAGAGACCGTGGGCGTGTAGGCACAGAGACCGTGGGCGTGTAGGCACAGAGACCGTGGGCGAGTAGGCACAGAGACCGTGGGCGTGTAGGCACAGAGACCGTGGGCGTGTAGGCACAGGGAGAGAGAGAGCCTTCAATAACACAAGCATTAATAAAAGTGTCGGCACATGGGTGATGGGGAGAGGAGAGGGGAGAGGGGAGGGGAGAGGGGAGGGGAGAGGGGAGGGGAGAGGGGAGGGGAGAGGGGAGGGGAGAGGAGAGGGGAGAGGAGAGAGGAGGGGAGAGGGAGAGGGAGAGGGGAGGGGAGAGGAGAGGGGAGAGGAGGAGGGGAGAGGAGAGGGGAGAGGAGAGGGGAGAGGAGAGGGGAGAGGAGAGGGGAGAGGAGAGGGGAGAGGGGGGAGAAGTAGAGATGTCTGTCTACGCGGGAGGAGTCCCCTTCCCCCCCCCCCTGACAAAGACACCCATGACGTCTTATTAATGTCCCAGCTTTACAGACCCCCATCACACACCTCCCACCGCCTGCCCTCCATTCCCTGGAGTATAACTTTCATTCCCTGGAGTATAACCTTTATTCCCTGGAGTATAACCTCCATTCCCTGGAGTATAACCTCCATTCCCTGGAGTATAACCTCCATTCCCTGGAGTATAACCTCCATTCCCTGGAGTATAACCTCCATTCCCTGGAGTATAACCTCCATTCCCTGGAGTATAACCTCCATTCCCTGGAGTATAACCTCCATTCCCTGGAGTATAACCTCCATTCCCTGGAGTATAACCTCCATTCCCTGGAGTATAACCTCCATTCCCTGGAGTATAACCTCCATTCCCTGGAGTATAACCTCCATTCCCTGGAGTATAACCTCCATTCCCTGGAGTATAACCTCCATTCCCTGGAGTATAACCTCCATTCCCTGGAGTATAACCTCCATTCCCTGGAGTATAACCTCCATTCCCTGGAGTATAACCTAAGAGTGATAACTTGTGATAATGTGATCCAACAGGATAGTGCTGGCACCGGCCCGTAGGCAATATCTACGTCTGTCTTCGTCTCCGTTTTAAGATAATCTCGCAAATTGGCTCACTGTAGTGTTTCAGGCGTAGGTTATACATTTATAAGAATGAATTTGCTTATATATATATATATATATATATATATATATATATATATATATATATATATATATATATATATATATATATATATATATATATATATATATATATATATATATATATATATATATATATATATATATATATATATATATATATATATATATATATATATATATATATATATATATATATATATATATATATATATATATATATATATATATATATATATATATATATATATATATATATATATATATATATATATATATATATATATATATATATTGTAGAAGATGACTTGTATGGGCCAATAGACCTACATATTCGTGTATGGGGGGTAGCAAGAGGAGTGCCACCAGAGGCACCTCCCTGGTGTACCTGTCCACAACACAAACACTCCTGCCCGCCCCCGTCGTGCTGCTGGCGGCCCTACCCGTGTTCCGGTGCCTCCGCCACCACTTGGCACCACAGTCTGCTACGCCCAACCTGTCTCCAATGCCAAGGACGCGAGAGCACGGGGTCACCGCCCCCGTTGTTGTTGTTTTAGATTTAGCTACTCAGAACGAAGTGTTCATGTAGCACAGGCTATGGTGACCCCGTAACACTGTCTTGGTTACTGTCGCCTTTAGTAAACGCACCTTGACCCTCACCTGTCGTCGAGCGCTCCTCGAGTTCTACAGATTTTAGGGTTCTACAGATTTAGGGTTCTACAGATTTAGGGTTCTACAGATTTAGGGTTCTACAGATTTAGGGTTCTACAGATTTAGGGTTCTACAGATTTAGGGTTCTACAGATTTAGGGTTCTACAGATTTAGGGTTCTACAGATTTAGGGTTCTACAGATTTAGGGTTCTACAGATTTAGGGTTCTACAGATTTAGGGTTCTACAGATTTAGGGTTCTACAGATTTAGGGTTCTACAGATTTTGATGTTCTGGCAAACGTTAAAGAGAGTAGAACCATAAAAGTTAAAATAACCAAGTCTGCAGTCACTCTAAATTACATTGAACGTGAAATTTGAACAGTGGCTCAGTAGTCTTCGTTCTCGGCTCACAAACAAGGGTCCCGGGTTATATCCTCTGGCGAGACAGAGACGTCTGGGTAAATTCTCTCCTTTTACCTGATGCCTCTATTCACCTAGCTGTAAATCGGCACACACACAGGAACCCTCTCATACATCATACTATTGTCTATATGCCACTGTAAAATAATATAACTATTTTTGCCTAATCTTCTTTTCTTCGATTACATTCTGAAAGTTAACCAACCCAGGGTCAAGATTCATCAAGCACGTGTCTCCACTGACGAAACCTGTACATCTTTCCTCAATCATGGCGGCCTAGTGTGCATTTACTAAACACTGTATGACCGCTGCAGCCCTACGAGTGTGTCTGCAACAAGAGTAACCTTGGGTTGCCAAGTTCCAAGCTCGTCAACTTGAATAAATAGACCGAGTCGCCAAGATCGAAGAAAGATGTACAAGTTTCGTAAGTGGACACGTAAATGCTTAGACAATACGATCTGAGAGCAGGGAAAAAATTAATATTTTAATATATAGCCATATACCTTGCCTGTAATGAATGTTGTAACCATTTTTGTGTAATGATGTTTTAAATAAAATAAAATGAGACACATACATGCAAAAAAGAATAGGGGTGGTAGGGGAAGAAAATATTAAAGTGTTCAGTGAGGATCCACGAGGTCTTCTCTAAGTACTCTTTCTTTTCTTCCCCAAAGTTATGGGTCTCTACAATTGCACCAGAGGTGGTACCCCTTACCACCACATTGTAGGGACCCATAACTTCGGGGAAGAAAAGAAAGAGTACTCAGAGAAGACCTTGTGGGTCCTCACTGAACACTTTTAATATTTTAATATTTTCTTCTCCTACCACCCCTATTCTTTTTTGCATGTATGTGTCTCATTTTATTTTATTTAAAACTTCATTACACAAAAAAGGTTACAACATTCATTACAGGCAAGGTACAAGGCTACTTGTGTGTGTGTGTAATATATATTATATATATTATATATATAATATATATATATATATATATATATATATATATATATATATATATATATCATATATAGTATATATATATATATATATATATATATATATATATATATATATATAAATATATATATATATATAAATATATCATATATATATATATATATATATATATATATATATATATATATATATATATATATATATATATATATATATATGATAAGTGAAATGTCATCCCCTTCCCAGTGGCCGGCAGCTTTACAGCTATGAACATAAACTACATACCATAAGCCAACTTTGGCGGGTATGGACACTGGAGTACATCGGTGAAAACTCGAGGGCCTGATGGGCACTATCAGACTACCGTGTGACCATCAGACGCCCACCACCCATCTCCTGCCAATAATAATATATACAAGAAACATCACTGGAACAACAGATGAAGCTTGCAAGAGAGAGAGACAATTTCTGATGGAGTTACCGGATCAGTCGGCAAGTTGTTATGGCTATTTGGACCCGCGGGCTACATAGACCAGGCAATTGCCAGCCTCAGGGCCAAGCTGCAATAGGTGAAGAACGATCAGCACCGTCCACTTTAAGCCATAGGTAGCCAGTCCTTGACCTGTATCTACAGCTCCCTATTTCACACAAATTAGCCTGACACTATTAAAGGCAGCATAATATGTAAAATTGGTCTATTTCGACAAATTGCGTACACGCGGGGGGGGGGAGAGAGAGAGAGAGAGAGAGAGAGAGAGAGAGAGAGAGAGAGAGAGAGAGAGAGAGAGAGAGAGAGAGAGAGAGAGAGAGAGAGAGAGAGAGAGAGAGAGAGAGAGAGAGAAATAAAACCCATGACCAACGAGAAGAAGAAGAAGTATCCCAGTAGAGAGCAGAAGACATGAGCATGAAGGATGTGTACCACATGTTGGACTACACATCACCTCGCCCTACACTGCCGCCCCGAACACCCACTAGTCTTAAACCATACACCTAATTACACATGCCTAAGTATACAAGATTTAGTATTCCCATACCCGCTGAAAGGGCGGGCGTATACACACATGGAACCCTCTGAAACCTATAACACAAAGACATGATGATATTATTAACATAAAATACACTATACACAAATATACAATACATTACCATAAGGAGAATCGCATTGCTTACCTGGAACAAAGGAAACTATTATTAATATAAAACATATCACCGTTACCTTTATATATTATTATTATTATAATATATATATATAATATATATATATATATATATATATATATATATATATAATATAATTATATATATATATATATTATATATATATATATATATATATATATATATATATATATATATATATATATATATATATATATATATATATATATGTACCAGCCCATCCTTCTAAACAGTTACTAAATGTAGTGATGGACGACCACAAAGTTAAGACTTTCGTCTTCCTGAATTTAGTTAAACTTCACCACAACATAAACACAAGACTTAAACCTCTCCTAGGACTCCTAGGCCTAATACACGCTAAGGCCTAAAATAATATACATATATATATTTGCTATACTAGGCCTAGGAATATCTAAGTGTGGTTTTTAGCTTTATTTGTTTCCTGGAACTATAAAATGAATAATGCCAAAAGTGGTTTACTGGTGGACCATTATTACATACTGGTGGTGTCCACTAAATGGTTAATATAAGTACTATCATTTCACGAGAATGGGTCTGGTGTATACATAAATATATATATATATATATATATATATATATATATATATATATATATATATATATATATATATATATATATATATATATATATATGCTGATTAATATAATATTCACAATATGTTATAAATATATTCACAATGTTGATATATGACAATATTTCAGACAAAAAAACAAGAAAATACACAACATGGATCAAGTGTCTAGGAGGGACAAGCCATGCACGATGAACAAGGCCACATGCACTATCACCACTACCGCCCCACGCGCCAAGTAACCGCGACCAAGGCAGCCAAAATCACCCCTCACCAAAAAGCGGCAGCGAGATCAACCCAAACACCGCCCCCACCAAACACCACCCCCCACCAAACACCACCCCCACCAAACACCGACCCACACCAAACACCGACCCCCACGAAACACCGACCCACACCAAACACCGCCCCCACCAAACACCGCCCCCACCAAACACACCCCACCAAACACCGCCCCCACCAAACACCGACCCCCACGAAACACCGACCCACACCAAACACCGCCCCCACCAAACACCACCCCACCAAACACCGCCCCCACCAAACACCGCCCCCACCAAACACCGCCCCACCAAACACCGCCCCCACCAAACACCGCCCCCACCAAACACACCCCACCAAACAAGAGCCAATCTGGCAATTTTCAGTTGTGACTGCCACTTGGGTGTTTCCCCGCCTCCTCCCCCTTCCCCCCGCCCCCCTGCGGCGCGATACATTCAACAACCATTTTCATATCGTTTAACAGCCATTAGGCCCGTTAAATGGAACCTTGCAATTGGACATAAACCAATCGATGGCAGCCGCCCCCAAAGCTCAGTGTTTTTCAGAGTGGGTAAGGGTAGGCGGAGCAGCATTGTGTGGGGGGGAGGTGGATTATTGACAGCTTGAGGACAGGTGGAGAAAGGCCTCAAACTCTCTCTCAATGGACCCTTCATTTCCCACCACTGCTTTCTTAAATGGCTGAGTAGTCGCTCCTCCACCAGGTCACCCTAGCCGCCTTACCGGCTTCGTCCCTTGTCAATCATCGCTATGGCGTTACTGGCTGTTATTTGAAAGCTAAACCAGAATCGATTTGCCGCTGTGAATGGCGGTTTCCAGTGAACAGCGGGCAATAGTCGCCGAGAATGAATGACCCACTCGATAACTCCGTGCAATGCCATGATTCTCGTGTTGCCTCCGGTCATTACCCAGTGGGTCATATCGTTCCCTACGGAGAGGCGGTGGACACGCGCCTGTCCGCTAACAGCCTTCCCGCCGCCCGCAAGGTTTTCCCGCCGCCCACGTCACGGGCGCCCTTTGTAGAGAGGGAAACGGGGGGCCCGCGGACAAACTTGACATGTAATATGACTTTAATACCTTGAACACATGCGCGAACGACAATGGCTCCTTGTACAGCGTACTGTCTGTTGGTCCCGCCCCGGGAGATGATGAGAGGGGAGAGGGAGGAGACGAGAGGGGCGGGGGAGGAGACATGAGGGGCAGGGGAGAGAAGTGAGGGGGGGGGGTCAGCATCACAACAATAATGCAAGACATTAACTAGGTGACTCCAGAAAGACAGAAAGAAGAAACTTAAGCAGTTGGTCGGAGACGCTCGCTTCTTTGATTCTCGTCTCCATTCAACGTGATTTCGTCTTTCTCTCCACCTACCGCAGCTAGATACGACTCCCTTACTGGCCCTGGGTTTACGGTAGGAATATATACACCGAAATGCACTGGCAGAGATGTACTCTGCTCCAGAAACTGCGCAGCCGACCAACCAACCACGTTCTTGTTCATTCACCGTGTAAACTAATACTACTGTATTTACCAACATACAAGACGCATTCTCAAGGTTATTTTTTAGGGGGAGGGGGTGAATAATTAGCATGTTGCACCATGCATCCAATGAACATGATTTTCAAACATGGTTTATGAGCTTGCAAATAAAACTCACACACACACATTTGTATTTCTATATAGTTGTAAATAGGCGTATATAATTGTATATATTGTATACAGTATACGCATTTGTATACAGGCATTTTTATGTGTAGGTGTGAGCCGAAGCTCAACCCCCGCAAGCACAACTAGGTGAGTACATTTGGATGGTGATGGACCAAAAATTATACGAGTTGCCCACCGGCAAATGCCCGCCTTCCCATCTTCCAATCACCAATTCCACAACCGCCCGTTTTATCAAGAAGAAAGAGGGGAGACCTGCTCACCACATTCAAATTCCCGGAAAACAGACAGGGCAGATCCGACCGTCAACCAGGAGACCCGTGAAACAGGATCGAAAGCGCATGTTCTTCTGTTCTACAGTCATGAACACACTTTTTGGGGCCTCTTCTACGAGGTAGAAAAAAACAGACCCCGGGTTACAGCCCTATAATCACGTCAAGGTAGATTCAAGGCAGGTAGATCGTTACAGGGTAGATTCAAGGCAGGTAGATCGTTAGAAGGTAGACTCAAGGTAAGAGAGTAGTAAGCAAACATAATGGATTTAGAAATGGTTGAAACAGACAGCACACACACTGTCACATGTAGATACGACAGCCCAATATGACCAGGAGCCTGCACACACCAGATGACTGACAGGAGAGTCGAAGATGAACCACCTACGACCATTATTTGACTATACTTGTGTCGTCCCCCCCCCCCCACCCCCCAAAAAAAACATGTGTCCTGTCCTCTGGTAGTCCTTGTCTGTCCCCCTACGTGGCCCTGCACCACTGTGCTGGCAAGGGGATCAGGAGGAGGGGGGGGGGGGGGGGGGCCAGCCAGCCACACGGAGCTCTCATCCTCTCGGCCAATACCGCGGACTTTGACGGACAAATTCGACACGCGTGTCACGCTGCACGAACCCGTGACCAGAACTCCACGACACAACGCTCACGCAACCCCCCCACCCTCGCCTTCCCTGCTCTCCGTGCTGTGACTGACTCCTCGACCTGATGCGGTTACGACCCCGAGGATAACAAAGTTGCAAGCCTATTGAAGTCTGCAATCCTATTCAACTTGCACCGAGCGGCCGCACGCCCCTAAAGAATTAATACCGATTTGTGGTCGCCTCTCCTGACTCGGAGGGGCTGGGAATACTTACATATTGGTATGTAGCGCTCCGATGATTCCCTTAACGAATTCTTCGTGCGTTACCTGTGGGGATCACAGCTTACAAGTATTCACAAGCTGGTATTTATCTCAAGTAAGTTTTCCAGTGGTATAATTCCAAAGAGAATGTGAGATAATACTAGGACTGGTCGCCACGGGCTTGTCATTGAGGCACACCACCGCAGGCTTGCCATAGACGATACGTTGTTCTTAATTCATTAACAGATTGCTACTCACTTCCATAAACGGCCGTACTGGGAACAATTTACGAGAAAAGAACAACTCATTTTATCAAACATTCAACTCATCACCTCCAAAACATA
The DNA here is from genome assembly GCF_020424385.1 of Procambarus clarkii. Lineage (NCBI taxonomy): Eukaryota > Metazoa > Arthropoda > Malacostraca > Decapoda > Cambaridae > Procambarus > Procambarus clarkii. Next base: position 23,587 of record NW_025552747.1, on the reverse strand, counting down.
AATTTATAAATGCTGCTTATAAACGGAAGTGTTTTAGACACTGCAAACTAGTCATAAAAGATGGCGCTGGTGTAGCGTTGATACATTTAAGGGTTTTAGATACCGTAAACGAGTCTGGGAGAGATGGCGCTGTGGTTGATGGCCGGAGAGACGAGGGTAGTTACATGAACTTTCCTTTTCCTTTTGTTTGGTGCGAGTCTTAGTTTTGTTCGGCTATTGTTTGGCGTCATTAGCGCGCCGCATCTCATTAGAGCTGTCAGCTCAGCGGATTTTTCCCTTTTTCATCATTATGATCCGCCATTGTCTCCTCCGTGACGTCGACGACAGGTGAGACGCAGCCATTGTTGCCTCCAGGCGCATGTTTAACACCCCCCCCCTGGGTCACCAACACCCCCCTCCCCCCACCCCCACAAACAACAATACCTAACAATTATTGCAACCGGGAAGACGCCCATGTGCGCTCTTCTTTTCAATAAACCTAAAAAGCTACCGGTAGTTCAATTCACCGTCGACAGAAAAATTATTATTTTCATATATTTTCAGGTGGTAGCGCCTCGAAGCTCCGCTCCGGCGATGCTCACAAAGTCCATAGATACGTATGTCTATGGACGTATTTCAAATAGGATACGTATTTGAAGGAAAAAAAATGCGAACTCTTTTATGTCCTCTTGGGCAGTCCTGGATGTCACCTCTGCTCTTCATTGGGTCTATTCTGCATTTCCTATTTCCTGCATTTCTTTCTCCCTAGTATGTTGCTATTTTACTGAGCATATTTGGGACTTGGTCTTCCAGTATCTTCAATGATACTGGAAGACCAAGTATTATATGATACTTATCTTGTTTCCTTTCTAAAAAGTGTTCAATTTGAGTGCTTGGAGACTATCCCAGTAATTTAGAGGACTCTACCGAGACTATGCGTGCCGCATATATGCTCTGTATTTCCTCTTTTTTTCATAAATTTCTCCCGGCTTTGAAAGGGGATTGAGAGTACTGAGCAGTACTCAAGGCGGCAAAGTGCACTAAATCTGAATTGCTTCACAGAAGTTATCCGCACCCGGCTCGGATAACAATTATTCGGGGAACACTGTACACACACACAGCAACTGTAAATATGTTCTGCCCTGGGATGGATATATCCTCGGATATGATGGGTTTGGCTAGGCGCGTTTTTCCCGTTCTCGCGCCGATAGATGGAGAGCTTGTCCCCTAGAGTTCTGCAGCATTACGAAGCATCACTGAGCGAGATGGGGACTTTTAGTAACACTGCTACCTTATTCACTCTTGTGTTGATGATGATATCCTCATAATGCACCCAGAGTCTGCCAGTGCAGACTACTTATTGCATGCCTCTGTATGACTAACCATCCTGTGTGATAAGAGATTTTTAGCATCTTCAGCTACCTTCAGCTATTTGTACAGCTACCCTAGACATCTAGTCTAGGACAGGATGAACAACCCAGCGGGTTTTCTTCCTATTGGGGAGTGTTGTACATTCTGCTATGGCGGTATGTTCACTCACAAGATGAGTGGCGCTGCCCAATAAACTCGCCCCTCGGGGCAAAATTTAAAATTTAATCTAGTCTAGGGTAGCTGCACAAATGCAGATGTACCTAAATGTGTTAATAAAAACACTCTTGACACACACACTGTACATACACCGTTCATAGAGTCTAGGGCAGCTAGTTCTTGAACACACTGTACTCCCGTCCATATAGTCTAGGGTAGCTCCGTAAATACAGATGTAACTAAATATACAAATAAAAACTCAATGTATGTAAAGGAGCATTGACACTAAAGAAGCCTCCATCCTGCACGCCGGGGGGGGCTTATTTTTTTTTAAGTACCAGAGGTACTGTATCTACTCTCGTGTTGTTGGAGATATCCTCATAATGCAACCACAGTAGGCCAGCGCAGGCTGCTGATCACAATAATAAAACAAACAGTCTGTTCTCTCGGTCTGCCACATCGTAAAAAATGAAACTGTTTTACCTAAAGAGGAAACGTACGAAGCGAAGCAACGCACCTAACGTATCGAGGCTGATACAAAGACAATCTTAATATTACGGCGCTTTTCTTGTTTTTTTACTAATACGTCGCATTTTTACCGGATCAGTTTATTCCGTAAAAACTATGTCGTATTAGGATAGAGGACGGTGCAGTAAAAAACAAAAGAGCTCTCGGCGTTTTTCCTGCCCGAAGGCTCTGCGGGCTGGACCTTTCATGGTAGTTATTGCGAAACAAGAAGAGCACATGCCGGGGAGGTGGGGGGGGATAGGAAAGGCTGTGTAAGGAGCTGTTAGAGTAATTAGAAGGTTCCCGGGACGAAGGCAGGCACTGGAGAGGCACAAAGACTCCGCTGTCAAGCCTCGGACAATGGCCAAAGAAAACACTGAGCCTTCCCCCCACCGAGATGACGAGAGACGTCCCCCCCCCCCCCTACCAAACATTCTAGCTCCAAGCTTCAGGCAGGCATTAAGCATCGCTACTCTAAACAACGATGTGAACCCGTGAGGCTCGCTCCATAAACTATCTTAATGCTACACCAGGGAAGGGATGCGGCCAAATTAGAGTTATTACGTGCTAAATGAGAGGGAGTCGTGACCGGAGGCAACACCCGCCCCCCTCCCCCCTTCTCCAGGCGATAATTACACAGGCGTAGAGACGCGGGGGGGACAATGCAACGAACGCAACCAAAAGAAAACGCTGTCGATATTGCACACAAAGGCTGCCGATGTGCGGCCCCGCCTCGCTCGCCAGCACCGCCCCCCTCCCCCACCCACACCCCCCGGACAAGCGCGGTAAAGAATTCTGCAGCCTTACACGACAACACATTTTCTCCGTGTACAATGGTCGTCACGTCAGTCATAATGGGAGAGGGGGAGGGGGGGGGAAGAGATAGCCCTCTCACAGACATGTTCCTCGGAGCTTCCTTACTCCACAACCACAGACGCTTAAGGCAACGCCGTGAAGAATCTTAAAAAAAAAAAAAAGTGTCATAAAAAACTGTTATCTCGCCCTGTGTCACGTTGTGATAGAATGAGAAAGGATAACCGAATTTAGAGGCAACTCTAGGAACAAATGTTCAAGAACTGTGCAAATATTTCCTTTAAAATTGATCTACTACCAGATTTTGTTGTTGTTGTTTTTTTCCAAAATATCCCCATTTTCCTAAATGTAGGTGACTGACCCTTTCACTGCCGTCAACTGGAAGGAAGGGGAAGAGGGGGGAAGGGTACATGTTACGCAATTAAAATTAGGAAACTAGCTCACCGCATATGTGGGTTGCTTAGCTTATAGTGTACTTGTAGCTCACCGCATATGTGGGTTGCTTAGCTTATAGTGTACTTGTAGCTCACCGAATATGTGGGTTGCTTAGCTTATAGTGTACTTGTAGTCGTTCTCGAACCCATTGTTGTATATACATTAAGTTGTCTTACTGGCTTATCAAGCCAGTTAACTTGCTTAGCTAAATGAATTTTGGGGTTTAGTTCCAGAGTCCAATACATGTGTGTGTGTAACATTTTGTACTACCACCCAATGGATAGGTATGAGTGTCCGCTACCACCCAATGGATAGGTATGGGGGTCCGCTACCACCCAATGGATAGGTTTGGGGATCCGCTACCACCCAATGGATAGGTATGGGGGTCCGCTACCTCCCAATGGATAGGTATGGCGGTCCGCTACCACCCAATGGATAGGTATGGGGGTCCGCTTACCACCCAATGGATAGGTATGGGGGTCCGCTTACCACCCAATGGATAGATATGGGGGTCCGCTTACCACCCAATGGATAGATATGGGGGTCCGCTTACCACCCAATGGATAGATATGGGGGTCCGCTTACCACCCAATGGATAGATATGGGGGTCCGCTACCACCCAATGGATAGATATGGGGGTCCGCTTACCACCCAATGGATAGGTATGGGGGTCCGCTTACCACCCAATGGATAGATATGGGGGTCCGCTACCACCCAATGGATAGGTATGGGGGTCCGCTTACCACCCAATGGATAGGTATGGGGGTCCGCTACCACCCAATGGATAGATATGAGGGGGGTCCACTACCGGCCACGGAATGTGAATGCGGGTGCATAAAAAATGAACTGAATCAAAGTAACCATACCCAAGCCCATCCCTACAATAAGCCCATGATGAGACGGGTTAGAGGGCGGCGGCGGCACTAACCCTAAGGGTCGACCCCCCCCCCAACCCCACCCCCGATCACTGAAACCCAGAATCGAGCAGGTTTCAACCTCCACCAACATAATGAGAACAAAAAACTCCAAATACTTATCGCACTAAACCAGCCAGACGTCAGAGGAAATGGTGTGTTATGTCACCCATGGCTCTTTTGTCAGGTGGTTTCTCGGCAGCATGCTGGGAATTAATGGGGAGAGATTGTGGGCCCCCAGTGTCCTCCTGTCGGCCCTCATGTCCTCGTGGGGGCCGTTCTACTGGTGTCCTTGTGGGGGCCCCCTGATGTCCTACTGGTGTCCTCGTGGAAGGGGGCTGGTGTCCTCGTGAGGGGAGGCCTGGTGTCCTCGTGAGGGGAGGCCTGGTGTCCTCGTGGGGACCCTGGTGTCCTCGTGTTGGGGGGGGGGGGCTGGTGTCCTCGTGGGGGCCCCTAGGCCTGTGGCGCCGGAAGGTATCCTGGTGTTGACCCCTGACCCCAGGTGTTGGAAGCTGCTCGTCTGGAGAGATGATGTCTTCATGATCTTCAGGTTTATTGTGTCCACAAATCCACCTGTTTTGACCGGAAGTAACAGGCAGGGCGAGGCCGGAGCAGTATCCTTGCCAGATACATATTCAGGACACATTAATCTCCCCCATCTACATATGTTTTTTTTGTTTTTGTTACGTTCATAATTGTTCCAACCGAAAAAAAAATAATTTAACCGTCTCAAATATATGAAAAACAGATAATCCTCCTCTTTAACAAAAAACAAATCTTGAAGACAAGAGTGAACAAAAACACGCCATTGTTAAGTTACCTGCCTCAGGTGGGGAAGAAAAACTTAAGGAGGGTTTTAATTAAATGAGAAGAGCGGTGTTTTCAACTCATTAGGCCGGCGTGTACGGACCCTCAGCCATTCCTTCGGCAAGGCCTCCACGCTCTGTTTTAATCGGTACACGTCCCCCCCCCCCACCCCCACCCCCTCTCCCTGGGTGCAGGCCGCACGCTGGCTTCAGTGTTTACCTGTAGTTTACCTGTGTTCGGTTCCGAGAGTTGTGGCCGTGGGGCCATATCTTATGGGGGTAACCTGATCGAAAAGGCTGTTAAGTTGCTTGGAGCGGCCCGCAGGCCCACTTATCCACTACAGCCTGGTTGGTCCGGCACTCCTTGAAGAAAACTGTCCAGTTGCCTTTTTTTTTTTACGCCACTTGTGTTCGGCCAATATTTCTTGTATTTGTTGAGAGGAGGTTCAAGAGCCCGGGAACTCTCATGTTCCTCTGACTGTACTTTGGAGGTTACCTTGAGATGGTTTCGGGGCTTAGCGTCCCCGCGGCCCGGTCCTCAACCAGGCCTCCACTGTACCTGTAACTCCACTCTTGTACTCGCCCGATTTTTCCACTGCCTGCATCTACCACGTATATGTGAGCTCTCTCGTCTCCTTCCCTAGAGAGTACACACTTTGGAGTGTTCTAAGACGGTCCCAGTGAACACCTACTTGACAGCACCCTCACCTAAAGTGTGCACCTCCCTTACCTCCACCCCTCACTCCCTCTCCCTTCAACCCCCCCACCCCCATCTCTACCCCCTCCCTGCCTCTCCTTAATTACTCCGCTCCCTCATCACACAGGAGCCAGATGAAAACATTAACTATTATTTTTTTTAACTCGTGAAAACAGTCATTAACCTCTAGGGTTTTTCTCCCCATTTAGTCCATCAACACATTTTCCTGCATTACGTAACACTATGAAACAATAATATATAAAACGATAACACATGAAATAAACAGCGGGTCCCATGCGCGTCACCATACCATGAGATTACCTTGATTTTCTTTTGACTTGACGATTTCCAGAGTTTTTCTACTACTCCAGCAGCCTAAGGTCAGCCTTCCCCTGGTGATTGTCTGGTCTGAGGCCAGCCTTCCCCTGGTGATTGTCTGGTCTGAGGCCAGCCTTCCCCTGGTGATTGTCTGGTCTGAGGCCAGCCTTCCCCTGGTGATTGTCTGGTCTGAGGTCAGCCTTCCCCTGGTGATTGTCTGGTCTGAGGCCAGCCTTCCCCTGGTGATTGTCTGGTCTGAGATTGTCTGGTCTGAGGCCAGCCTTCCCCTGGTGATTGTCTGGTCTGAGGCCAGCCTTCCCCTGGTGATTGTCTGGTCTGAGGCCAGCCTTCCCTGGTGATTGTCTGGTCTGAGGCCAGCCTTCCCCTGGTGATTGTCTGGTCTGAGGCCAGCCTTCCCTGGTGATTGTCTGGTCTGAGGTCAGCCTTCCCCTGGTGATTGTCTGGTCTGTGGCCAGCCTTCCCCTGGTGATTGTCTGGTCTGAGGCCAGCCTTCCCCTGGTGATTGTCTGGTCTGAGGCCAGCCTTCCCCTGGTGATTGTCTGTGATGCTGCTTTCGTAGTCCCCCATTTTGTCCAGTTCTCTTTAGAAAGCTTCCGCCGAATTGGTTCCAAGGATCAATGATCCCGCGGCCCGGTCAATGCCCCCGCTTCACAGTTGATGGTGTGCTCAACCAGGCTCTTAAGACGCCTGTACATGCAGTCTGATTCACAGCCTAGTTGATCAAGTACCCTCTTATTAAAGCTTTGCTTTAATAAGACTTGACTGACACGCGTTGTCTTGAGAATATCCTCATCAAGGCATGCAAAGCTGACCATCATATGCTAACTGATCACCAGAGGCCAGATTCACGAAGCAGTTACGCAAGTACTTACGAACATGCGCATCTTTCCTCAATCTTTGACGGCTTTGGTTACATTTATTAAACAGTTTACAAGCATGAAAACTTCACAATCAACTGTTGTTATTGTTATAAACAGCCTCCTGGTGCTTCGGAGCTCATTAACTGTTTAGTAATTGTAAACACAGCCGCCAAAGATTGAGAAAAGATGTACAGGTTCGTAAGTGCTTGCGTAACTGCTTCGTGAATCTGGCCCCAGCTTTTGCCTGTATCCATAGAAAATGTAAGCCAACATGACTATACTGCACAAGGAAGGGCTATCCCCTACTCTGCCCTGAGGAGAGAAGAGGAGCTGGGAGAGGAGAAGGGATGGAGCGTGGCCCAACCAACCCCTTGGGACAGCCAGGGATGGAACGTCGCGGGACAGCTCCTAACAGTCATGTGACCAACCAAACCTCACAGATACAGCAAAAGAATTTAAAGCCTGGGGCAGGGATAACATTATGACGTAATAGTGACGTCACAACTTGTGCATATCATGTCTTAAACAACACCTTTTATCTCTTTATTTTGGTCAGGTCACGGTAGGGTAGATTAGGATAGTTAAGCTTGATCTTTCAAGCGTCTATTTCTTAATGTAAATTCCTCAAGAATATTCATGCGTTTATAGTGTGGCGGTATGTTCCCTCACCGCTTACCTTGCAGTTACCTCGTGAGTGATGCTGCCCAATGAACTCGCTGTTTGGGATTTTGTTGAAATGCACAACAGCAACAATTTCTGAAATGCCCTAGTTAATTTTTGTATTTGATTGCCTTGTTTGCTCTAACTGGTTAACAACCCTAGTGATTGCCATTAAATCCCATCTCTCTCATCACACTCACCCCCCCCCCTCGCAACTCAAGAACCTCTTGGCTCCAAACTACCATTACCATATCAAGAGGTCGACCCGACCAAGGGAAGAGTCTTCGGTAATTTGCCTAGTTGTCGGACAAGCGGTTGAGTTAAGTCTTATCGGGGGACTCATCTCCAAGGGAGCGGGTCCGTCAGGGTCGCCTTGAGGGACCTCCCACTGGTAGCACCACAAACACTGAGAAACTCCACCTTATCTCCCATACTGTCTTGGAGACATTGGGAGGGGGGGGGCGGAACCGGGGGAAAAAAAAATTCCACAGTGTCAGTTCCAAGTGGTAGTATATACGTGCGTGTGTTTTTTTTACCCATTACGCTATAAAAGATTGATGATATATATAAGTTAAACTGTGTAACTGGTTTATCAAGACTTTGTGTGCTTGCTTAGCTAAAATGGATTTTCTTTTTTGTTGAGTTCAGTTCCTGAGCCCATTATGTGCCTCTGTAACCTTGAAACACTACCACTCACAGTATGCGTATATGGTCCCCAACCGCTCACAAGATGAATATATATAGTCACCTACCACTCACAGGATGAATGTAGAGGGATGATTACTACACACAGGATGAGTGTGGGGTCCAGTACCACTCACAGGATGAGTGTAGAGGGATCATTACCACACATAGGATGAGTGTGGGGTCCAGTACCACACACAGGATGAGTGTGGGGTCCAGTACCACACACAGGATGAGTGTGGGGTCCAGTACCACACACAGGATGAGTGGAGGGTCCAGTGCCACACACAGGATGAGTGGAGGGGGCCTTACAATAAATGGATAAATCAAAAACTCTGGAAGAAGCACAATACAATACCCCACAATTAACTTTACAGCAATACACAGCTCTTCATAACAAACCCTTCAACAATACACACACATTAATCCAAACTTAAGTGGGACAAAGGTCAGTCTCCAAAGTCCAGGATTAACGAGACGATGCCAAGGGGGGGGGGGGGTTTCATTCATTAACCTACTTGTTAAAATCGTAAGTGAGAGAACAAACCGGTTCTCTCGCCAAATGCGTTGCATTTTGTACGATATGGATCAATCCCTTGCAAATGCGACGCATTAGTCAAAATTTAAAGCCCCGGAATATTGACGTTGTCTATGCATCGTTCAACCCGTTCTCGCAAATTTAATAAGTCAATATTGACTTATTAAATATGTGCATAGGTGACATACTTAACATAATAGATACCCTTAAAAAGATTCATAGAAAACACCAACCTTACCTAACCTTGTTAGTATCTTAAGATAAGCATATTATTGCTTCGTAATTACAATTATTACCTAACCTATAATAGGTATAGGTTAAGTAATAATTGTAATTACGAAGCAATAAGATGCTTATCTTAAGATACTAACAAGGTTAGGTAAGGTCGGTGTTTTCTATGAATCTTTTTAAGGGTATCTATTATGTTTAGTATATCACCTATGCACGTAGTTAATAAGTCAATATTGACTTTACGAATTTGCGAGAACGGGTTGTATATCGTGTCTATGTATGCCGTATACGTTCTCTGTATTCCCCGTATTTCAGCAGTCTCTCCTGCTATGAAGGGGTAAGCGAGTATCAAGCAGTACTCAAGGCGGGACAGCACCAGTGAGTACAATAATATGATCACTGTGATGGGATTCCTGGATTTGAAGGTTCTCATAATCCCTCCCATCATTTTTCTAGCATTCTTATTATAAGTAGGTCTGATTGTGTCCTGTACCCTGTATTGTGTTGGTCTTTAATATTTCCATACCTAAGGACCTGGAATTTATCACTCTTCAACATCATGTAATTTTCCGTTGCCCAATCGAAAACTGATTAGTATCAGCTTGTGGTTTTTGCAGTATCTTCTACACACAGCATTTTCATACTGATTTGTGTGTCATCTGCAAAAACAAATAATGGCACGAAGCCGCGATTTGTATTTGTGTCCATATGAGTAAGAAAAAAAGCAGTGGAACAAGGCCCGATACCCCGAGGTAGAGAGCTTTTTAACGGTGCTTTAGCGTCATTTTGTCTGATGGACAAAATCCGTGAAACATTTTACTCTTTCCATGCAGTCTGACAGAAAACGTAACATCTATCTAGTCCTCGTTATCTCACTTTATAAAGGAACGTAAATAAAAAAATATATAAAATTTTTAAGTTCAGTTATAAATTCTAGATGACTCCAGTACCGTAGTTAGAGGAGAGGTTTAACAAGTTTTTATTTGTTTACACGTGTAAAAACCCAAGGTAATAGAGGGCTCATAGAGTGAGCCCGGCCACACGCCTCCAGTTATGGGACCACTGTGGGAGTCACAACACCCCTCCCATGCGTCCCACGCACAAACATCCCTCCCCCACGCGCGCGCGCACACACACGCTAAACACACAAGCGTGAATAATGGAGTACACATTGCAAGTATTTTAATAAACACACATACACATACACGGCCAAGCAACGAGCTTTGTTTATAACAACAATAAAAACCTTGGGTTATGAAGTTCCCAAGCATGGTAAATTGCTTCAATAAATGTAAACCAAGACACCACGACTGAAGAATGATGTACAGGTTTCGCAAGGAGTGACGCTGAATACTGGATTTTTAATCGTGGTCCCAGCGAAAGTATACGGCATGACTTCGATCTTGAAGCAGCTGCGGAAGGACAGAAAATGGGGTGACCACGGGTGACTGAAGCATCACCACAACCACCACCATCAGCAACCACCACCATCCACCATCAACCACCACCTTGGTACTGGCAACAGCGAGCGGCCAGTCTTCACCAAATAGCGAGCACCACGTCTGGCATCGCGGCCTCTACCATCTTGTCCAACAAAGCTCCATTTATCGTTTTATGATACCTGTGGCCTGGTTTAGGATCGCAGCGATCTCAAGAGGGGCATTTTTTCTTTTTTTAAGGTTATGAACTCTGAAGTACTGTATTTTGGTTCGGCGGGCGGTCTCCGGGTCACCTACCTACCTACCTCCTCCACCTCCTCCTTCGAGGCCTCTCAATCTTACCTCTCGTGGGAAAAGCCACGAGAGGTAGTGAGATGTTCTGAGGCTGAGGGAGACCAGCCGGTATAGGCTGACTGGGTCTTCCAGCAAAACTCGAACATGTTTCATCAGGGCAAATGGGGAAGGGGGGAGCTGGGGGACCTTTGACAAGCCGCCGGCTTCCTGTCCACTAATACTAGTGGCCTCAACAAGGCCACTAGTGTTAGTGGCCCTCAGGTAAACTCGGGGAAAATGTTGCTATTGCGAGCTGTTCACTCACAGGATGAGTGACGCACTCACATGATGAGTGACGCACTCACATGATAAGTGACGCACTCACAGGATGAGTGACGCACTCACAGGATGAGTGACGCACTCACAGGATGAGTGACGCACTCACAGGATGAGTGACGCACTCACAGGATGAGTGACGCACTCACAGGATGAGTGACGCCGTTCACTAGCGTCACTACAGCAGGATGTTCAACCCCAGGATGAGTGACGCTACCCAATTAAATCGCGCTTCTGGGCAAATGAAGAACAACAATTAAATGTCAAAACAACCCATTTTTAATCAACTAAATACTGAACAATAAATACATGCAAAAAAAATCAATCTTGATCCAAAGAGATCGAGGTTGTCGTCGGTGTGACTCAACACACGGTGACCGTCGAAGTGGTTGGGCACCATTCCCCTCTCCCCCCTCCAATCCCATATCCCAAATCCTTATCCTGACCTCCTTCCCAGTGCTATATAGTCCTAATGGCTTGGCGGTTTCTCCTGATACTTCCCCTTCCCTTGACCGTTCATTGTGATTTGGAGAACACCATCTCCAGAGGGACACGACCTGGGGCGTCTAAACGACCGGGTCGTCTCTAACGACACCACAAACACCAACGAATTCTCAACGGTTCAGCCAACTTTTTTTTGGTGGAAGGGAAGGGAGACCGGGGGTAGGGGGGGGGGGTTGAGGGTCTCTGGGGTTGCGACAGTTTGTGGCATGACCGAGGATGTGAACATGACCAGTCCGTGAAGACTCGACGCCCTCGCAGGTAACTAGTGATCAAGAAGAGGTCACACCTCCAGCAACCCCAGCACCCAGCAGCCTCAGCACCCAGCACCTCACACATCATGGTCACTAAACACTAACAGTCTTGTGCCTAAAATCATCTCTTGTTCATTGTTCGCGCTATGATAGGGGGAGTGTGGGTGTGGTGTGGGAAGGTGTGGTGTGGGAAGGTGTGGCGGGGGAAGAGGTTGCGTGGTGGGGGAGGTGGCGTGGGGTGTTGTGTGGTGGGGGAGGTGGCGTGGGGTGTTGTGTGGTGGGGGAGGTGGCGTGGGAAGGTGGCGGGTAGTGTAGTGGTGTGAGAGGCTGGTAGTGAGGTGTCTGCGAGTCCTGCCAGGGAGGCCCAGCCCGCCATCACCGTCTCCTCCAGGTTATCAGGGCAGCATCTGCGACCACAGGCCCCGGACCACATGTCTGACCAGACCACGATACTCCACTACCTTGTGGCCGGCGCTACGGGCGGCCCACTGTCAGTGTACCTGTGGGTGGTGGGGGACGAGGACCGTCCAGCAGGTGGTGGGAGACGGTCCCCCAGTTGGGTGTAACAACGCCTAGGACACCACACAGCAACAAAATAACATCAGGAGAACAATGGGTAGACAGTGAAACAGAAGTGATTTAACAAATTATCATCAATCGTTCAAAACTTCTTCAAACAGCCCAAAACTTCCCAAACCTTTCAAAATGACAGTGAGGTGGAACTTGATTGACTGAAGTTACATTTTTCTTAAATAATTCCTCCTCCCTTTTAAAGATAGGAGACGACATACCAAACAGTTCAGAGGGCTATATCCAAATAACGCATATCGCCATAGGCCTATGTAATGTAATGCCAATTCAAGGTTAGGTTTATAGTTCATATATAGCTTTAATTTGGGGAACTAGTTAGACCCAAACTTGCGCGTTGTGGAGAGATGTGTCAGCGGAGGTTATGACGTCATTGGGGAGCCCACCCATAGGCGGGTGGTAGTGGTGGGGGGGGGGGGGGTCCTACTGTAGAGGGTGAGGAATGTGCTGGGTCCCTGGAGGAGGGATGTACTCAGCCGGTGTGATGTGCAACTGGAGGCAGCAGCAGCAGCACGGTAATCCACCAGTTGATAGGTCACCATAAGCAAAAGTTCAGGGCCTAAATTCAAATTCCATTAAGAATCCTGGTGGGAGGAAAATCAACCAGAGGGAACCCTTGAGGGGGAGGCAGTGCGATGTCGGGCAAAAATCACCCGCGAAATGTATTCGGGCCGTCCATCATACGGGAAAATGATGGACCTTGCCCGTATGATGGAGCTTGCTTGAGGTCCATCATACGGGAGGCCCTCAAGCAAGAGGTAGAACACAGCAGGAGGGATGCAGTCACCAGAGAGCTTTCTCCGTATGTCAAACGGCTCGAGGCCTCGGTGTGGACGCTCTTGTATATTCTTTTACAGGGGGAAGAACACGGGACTATAAATGTAAGAATGTAACAGAAAATAGCTTAAGGCAAAACTCTATTAGTAATAAAACTAATGAGAACGACATCTTGATTACGCGCGGTTACGGGAATGTGTTGCGTCACACGCCCACACCCGCGTCACACGCCCACACCCGCGTCACACGCCCACACCCGCGTCACACGCCCACACCCGCGTCACACGCCCACACCCGCGTCACACGCCCACACCCGCGTCAATGAATAAAATTCTCAGGGGAATTGAGGCGGTGGACAAAGCACGGATGGAACACGAACAAGGGGACACAGGTGGAAACTGAGAACCCAAATGAGCTACAGAGACATTACAAAGAAATTGTTCGGTGTCGGAGTAGTTAATAGGTGGAATGCATTAGGCAGTGATGTGGTGGAGGCTGACTCCATACACAAGTTTCAAATGTAGATATGATAAGAGCCCAGTAGGCTCAGGAATCTGTACACCAGTTGATTGACGGTTGAGAGGCGGGACCAAAGAGCTAAAGTTCAACCCCCGCAAGCACAACTAGGCGAGTACGCCCACACCAGCGTCACACTTTGTTATAAGTTCGACGAACGAGGAGTCAAGACTTTAGGCGACACTTCCAAAGGACACCTGATCAACGAGACTGTGACTCACACGTCGGACTGCGAGTACCGGCGTCTAACAGCCTGGTAGACCACACCACCAACCATGAGGCCTCGTCAGAGACCGGGCCGCGCGGACAGTGATTCCCGGAACGAGAAGTAACCTTATCACGGGGAAGTGTGTTAGAAGCAAAAACTGTTCACAATCTCAGGTTGAGAGTTACGGGGCCTCTGTGACCACTCTCGCTTTTGTCGTGAAGGTTTCTGCCCGGCCCGGCCCGCCTTGGTGGCCAGCGGCCCGGCCCGGCCCGCCTTGGTGGCCAGCGGCCCGGCCCGGCCTGCTTGACGGACCAGGATAAGGAGAAATTCAGGCCAAAACCGGGCTGAGAGGATCACCTGCCGATGAGAAGAACCAGACTGAGGCCGTCTGGCCACACTGATGGGAGAGGGGGGGGGGAGTGGGAGGGGAGAGGTGAGGTTAGGGATGGGGGGTGTAAGGTGAGGGAAGGGGGTGTGAGGTGAGGGAAGGGGGGGGGGGGTAGAGGTGAGGGCGGTGAGGATAAAAGGCGCCCCCCAGAGCGTGGTCGTGACCCCCCCTGGATCCCCGTCCATCCACTCTTTACAAACCCTCGTTTCTCTGCCTTCAACCTCCACAAATCAAGATTCATATTCCGATTTTTTTTAAGTTAATATAATTTCCCACACCATATTAAAATAATATTATTTTATATATATATATATATATATATATATATATATATATATATATATATATATATATATATATATATATATATATATATATTTTTTTTAGAAATTTTTTCTTTTTTCCTTTATTGTGTATTTAAAGGTTACAAAACATACAATATATATATATGCGAACAAGCCTGAATAATATATATATATATATATATATATATATATATATATATATATATATATATATATATATATATATATATATATATATGTGTGTGTGTGTGTGTGTGTATATCACGAAAATAAACACGTGATTAAGAATGTGACAATGTCAGACCACGGAGGAAAATGAAACAGGAATTTCCTTAAGTACTTTCATTCATTCCTTCTGAAGATTAATATACGATAGTACTTAAGGAAATTCCTGTTTCATTTTCCTCCGATTCAGCTACTGTGAAGACAACAGTTGCACGCTATAGTAGAGTGTTGCATCACATGGAACTGTGACGAGCCCGCCGTACTCACCCGGCACAGATGTGCCTTCTCTAGTTACTTAAAAGATGTTTATGTAGGACTTAAAAGGTAAAATTGGAACCATATATGTGTGGCTGAGATTGGCTGGATCTAAACACTAGCTGCCACGTATGGCCCAAGAGTCCTTCTGAGGTTTCCTTTTTTGCTGTTTTTTTTTTATGTTCTAAGCTACCGAGGCAAATGCTCTAGCGGGAAGAGCGTCAATACTGCGGCGGGTTTGAATATCTCGCCGTGTTTCGATAGCGTCAAAATGTGTACGCATTAAGTGTGAAGATAGGTGGGGCTTGCGGGCGGCGCTGGACGCTGCTGTCACCTCCTGCCATAAACCCCACCACTTTAATTCCTTCCTCTAAAAATGGGTGGCGGAGTAGGGGTCAGCGGGCGAGTCGTGCCGCCGCCCGCTGGGCTCCGTGTACGCGCCGGTGTCGCCTCCACCTTCCCCGCGCGCCGCCCACCCCGGCCGCCCACCGCCCACACCGCCCTGCTGGGCATTTCCCGCTACTCCTAAAATGCAGCCTCGCCTCCAAGAGGACTATATAGATATACATCTAGTGATAGTGCACAAGAGTTGCTCGGAGGCGGTATTATGAGAGCGGAAAGTGGTAGGCCGCTCCGTCCACCTCCGCTGGCCTCCGCGCTAACTGCTTCACACACTATTCTATCACACACATGCAAAAAAAAAAAAAAAAACTGATAAATTTAAAATATTCTCACTGTTTCCTATTTAGTTTTGTTAAGTTATTTTAAAATTCTTGAGTTTTGTATAAAGTATTATATGTATAACATATGTATAGAAATGTATATTTGAATATATATACATATACATAATAGTGAGTGTGTGTGTATTCGCCTATTTCTGCCTGCAGGATTAAGCTGCAGCTCTTGGCCCCTGCTCTTCTAGCCTCCGGTTGTCTACTACAACAACTCCCGATTTATATCCCTCTCATGTCTACTTTTGTAAAGTTATGAATGGAGTATGACTCTACAATCTGCTCCTTTACTCATTTACCTTTACCGTTTATTATTGCGGTAAAATAAAACTTTCTAGTATCTCTATGACTCATCTGAGCCTCAAGCTTCCATACGTGCCCCCGTAGTATCTCTATGACTCATCTGAGCCTCAAGCTTCCATACGTGCCCCCGTAGTATCTCTATGACTCATCTGAGCCTCAAGCTTCCATACGTGCCCCCGTAGTATCTCTATGACTCATCTGAGCCTCAAGCTTCCATACCTGCCCCCGTGTTTGATTGGTATTCATTGTGAACATTTCCTCTTTTTCCACCCTGTCAATCCCCGTAAGTATTTCATACGTCTCTAACATGTCTTCCTGATCTCCTCCTATCTAGCTTCGTCAGGTTTAGTTCCTTCAGTCTTTCTTCATACCTCATCCCTCGCAATTCTGGGACGAGTCTCGCTGTAAACTTCTGCACCTTTTCGAGCTTCCTTATACAGTATGTGTTTTAGAGTGGAGGCTCAAGGATGGGGCGGCATACTCTAAAACTGGTCTCTCAGAGGCGGTATACAGTGATCTAAAAGCCTCGTTATTAAGGTTCCTGAAGAATGTTTTGACTTTCGCTAGTGTAGGGGATGCAGCTAACGTTACCTAATTTATATCAGCCTCTGGTGTTAGGTTTAGTGTTATGTCCACTCCCAGGTCTCTATCTTTTAATCGTTATTGGGAGGCAGTTTTCCTTAATCGTGCCCATAGCCATTACCTTACACTTGCTGGTGTTGAATTCCAGAAGCCATTTCTCGGACAAATTGTGCTTAAATAGTCATTTAAATATATGACTATTTAAGTCATCTTGACGAATCTTACGACCCTCACCTGTCAGAACTCTTCTCATTAGCTATGTATCATCTGCAAACATCGACATACAAGACTCGACTCGTGCAGGAAGGTCATTTATATAAAGGAGGCATAGTATGGGACCCAGCACCGGCCCTTGGGGTATTCCGCTTCTCACTCCTCACTCTCACTTCTTCCTGTTAGGAAATTCCTAACCCACGTTAGTGCTTTTCCTTTTACTCCTCTCCCCCTTGCCTCTCGAGTTTGTATAGTAATATCCTGTGTGGTACTGTTTCTAAGGCTTTCTGGCAGTCCAGAAATACGCAATTTGCCGAACCTTATGTGACTTGCCTTATTTTTGCTACTTTAACATAGAACTCTAGTAGGTTCGTCAGGCATGATTTCCCTTCCCTAGAGCCATGCTGATGTTTGCTTACATGCCTAATTCTCTCCAGGTGTGTAATTAGTCTTAACCTTACTATTCTTTCGAGTACTTTGCTTGGGATTCTTCCGTTTGACACTGGTTTGAAGTGCCCTCTTCTCTATCTCCTTTCTTGTGGTCTCTCACAACCCCCTTTTCTATATAACATTTGTTCTACAACCAGGAGATTGGCCGGAGGTGTGTGTGTGTGTGTGTGTGTGTGTGTGTGTGTGTGTGTGTGTGTGTGTGTGTGTGTGTGTGTGTGTGTGTGTGTTTGTGTGTGTGTGTGTGTGTGTGTGTGTGTGTGTGTGTGTGAGTGTGTGTGTGAGTGTGTGTGTGTGTGTGTGTGTGTGTGTGTGTGTGTGTGTGTGTGTGTGTGTGTGTGTGTGTGTGTGTGTGAGTGTGTGTGTGTGTGTGTGTGTGTGTGTGAGTGTGTGTGTGAGTGTGTGTGTGTGTGTGTGTGTGTGTGTGTGTGTGTGTCTGTGTGTGTGTGTGTGTGTGTGTGTGTGTGTGTGTGTGTGTGTGTGTGTGTGTGTGTGTGTGTGTGTGTGTGTGTGTGTGTTGGATGTATTAAAGACACGTGTGCGTACTCATCTAGTTGGGCTTCAGCTCCTTGGTCTCGCCACTGAACTATCAAATGACAGATGAGACTCCGGAAGCCTTCACTTCACACTTTGTCTCAGTTCGTATTACATCCTAATTTGACGTTGAGCGATAACGATAATGTCCCTCTGGCTTGATTGGGTCCAACCCAAACCCAGTCCTCTTGGTCACAAACCATACCCAATACACCAATTACCCACACTGGGACGAATTACCCCATATTTATTGACAAATAAATACTTGATACCCCCACAATGACTGTGTGCATTGTGGGGGGAGAGGAATCTGTGGGAAGACTGCTACCCCCACCTCTCTCTCTCTCTCTCTCTCTCTCTCTCTTTCTCTCAAACACACAACCACCTCCCCTATATAACGTTTGTCCTACAGGGAGGAAACCCAGCACCGCTCCTGTGCCAGGTAACTCCACTACGGGCTCACCATAGCCCGCGCTACTTGCCCCGCTCCTGTGCCGGGTAAGTTACGGGCTCACCATAACCCGTGCTACTTGGAACTTGTTCCGAGTAGCTGAATCTATAAGAACAACAAGAGGGAGGAAAGTGCCCGGAGGAGGCGGGGAGGGGAGGGTCCCTGCCTCGCCGGCCAGCGTCGCTGCCTCCATCAACCACATTACCGCGATCTGTAGTCTCATTACCTGGCCATTGTCACCTCACACGCCCTCACACCACACTCCCACAACCACAAAAATGGAAGTTTAGCGTTTCCGCCATTTTACGGTCGAATCAATCTGGGAATAATAAAGGTGTGTTATTAGTTATGGTGTGTGTGGGGGGGTGGAGGGGTGCCGGGGCTGGCGGTGAGCGGACCTCGCGCGCCATCTATGGACAGCTAACACACTCTTCACACCAGAAACACCTCTTATACGCTCAAGGTTTTGTATGCAACTATACCTAAGACTCATATTCTTCATATTTATGCTTCCTAACCCGAGGCGTTTCGATAAATACATCCAGATTACCTTTTCTGGATGTGGATTAATGTTAGAATATGCAAATGAGCCATCGTGAGGCTCCGCCCAGCAGGTGTGGTGTGCTCTTGCATGCTAAACTTCGAACTTCCCAGAGAAATGTCTATAAACATATTGCAGCCGTGGCAGAGGCGGTCAATATTATGGCCCAGCGCATGACAGCCCCCCACACACACACACACTCGCCCGCTTTGAAACCTAATCAAAGTCTTAAAAGGTCAGAGTGCAGGTAACTAGGTCTACACAGCTCCTATACGCGGCGTCTACCTCCGCCGGGACGAGGGGTTAATGTGGCCCTCCACCTTAACTACCAGGTAACAATCATAAGCACCTGTTAATGACTCATTGGCTGTCATTGACATCATACGGGGAAGGAGCCGGGCGGGCGGGCGGCCGCTGTACAACGATAACCTGCACGGCCGGATATCATTAATCAACTACCGTCAACCCCCGTTATTTCTTGACAGTTTTCTCACACGCTCACCAACACACACGCATAAACTAATACGCCTGAAACCTGATATATTTAAATATTTCCCCTCCTTCCCCCCTCCTCCTCCTCCCACCTCAAATAACCATAAACATAGAATGGATATATGGCGTGTGAGGTGAAAAATAAAGTGGAGTAGCGGGTGGCAACGGGTGGCCAAGAAGCCTCAGGGGCAGCAAGGAGGTCACACCTAGGCGGCTAAATTGACTCGAGTCTGTTATCAGCTGAACAAAATGAAGTCAGAACACCTATGATCAGTCCATTAGAGTAAAATAATGAAGCATAGTGGGTCCCTGGGGAGGAGAGGAGGGGAGAGGAAACAGCGGCGAGGAGTTGAGGAGTCTAGCCGCATGTGGTAACCGCGCGCCTCTCACTTGCCCACCCCGCCATAAATCACCCCGCGTGACGTCACCAGACAGTTTCACAACAAACATGGCCGCCGCGCGAACATGGCTGCGCTGAGAACCACGTGACAAGACTTGTTTCGCATTTTTTTTTTACCAGGTTTACTCACTGGACATTTTTGTTTGTTTTTAGTCGCGATGAATTCGCAAGAGTTCTTTAATGGGAGGTCAGGAAAGGGGCTCCACTAACAATATATTAGAAAGTTAGGGACTCGCGCCTACCTGCTTGGCCGAGCATCTACCTGCTTGGCCGAGCACCTACCTGTTTAAGGTCCCGAGGGTAACAAATTTATATCCTCACCCCTCCGAAGTTTATGAATGAACAGCCACATTACAAGATGTTAATCTCCAAAGCGGAAAACTATGTCAAGTTTCAAGGGTGCATTTACATATAGCGTAATAAACACATTAACAGCCTTTTAGGCCTACAAATTACTCCTAAATATTATCCGGTATGAAGGCCCAGAGAGGATGATTGAACTGTGGGCTGTATAACAATGGTGGGGGTAAACACAGTCGCAGACGACAAGTGACAGTTCTTATCACAGACTCTGTTGTATGTTGGTCAGCCCGGTGCGGCCCCAATCTGGCCCACGGAGTGGACCGCTATTTGTCCCTCGGTCTGGTCTACTTCATACACAGTGGGCCACACAGTGGGCCACACTGCAAGTCCAAACAGTGGCCCACTACAGAAGGCATATTGTTGTAGGAGCAAGATTTGGCTCTTGGGCTTATCATCTACGTTTAAATTGTCAATTGTAGTTGCTCTTGAAACTATGTAAAAAAAAAAAAAACTGGACTCCATAACCTCGCGTATGATCATCTTATTTTCTTTACTTTACTTTACATCTTACTTACTTTCTTTATTATCACACGTACTGCACACGAAGTGGTCTTAAACTATCCCTTGTTTTTTTGTGTTTATTTAGACTCCAGTAGTCATATATAATCATGTTTTCCCACAGTTTAAAAAATATACAGTTTCCAATCCAAATTGTCTATGACTCAATATTTTACTATGTTGAAATCATGTCGCATATGGTTCTAATCTCCTCTAATTTGAGCTCCCTTAACCAAGTAGGCAGCTTAGTGTTGATACAAGACACCAGTCTTGTTGCACAACTCTCAACTTTCTCAGCCACCTTCTTTACAAGGTGAGGAGGGGTTCCATACAACGTATTTTAAAGGTGGTCTAACGTCAGCTGTGTCCAGCATACAAGGCTTTGTTTAAGTTCATGAAGGTCGCTCTTTGAGCTCGACAGCTTCCTCGCCTTGCCATAGCTTCCTGCCCCTCGTGGTTCTCACTTGCGACATGATGAGGGGTCAAGACTGCACTGAAACCTCCACACTTTCTTTTCCTTTCGTGTGTGTGTGTTGCTTGAACGTTGCTATCTTGTGACCACATTGCATGAGTAATGTTGATGTTACGTCCAAACTCCTTGACTGACTGACTGACTGACTGACTGACTGACTGACTGACTGACTGACTGACACTCTCTCTCTCTCTCTCTCTCTCTCTCTCTCTCTCTCTCTCTCTCTCTCTCTCTCTCTCTCTCTCTCTCTCTCTCTCTCTCTCTCTCAAGCCGTACTACCCTTCTGATCACCCTTCCCCTTACCCCTAGTATCATTATCTTGCAATTGATGCGAGCGAGTTCTAATAGCTAACCGTCTGGAATCTGTTTGTTTAGGTCCTTGCAGTAGCCTTTAGTTCACCTTACTCCTTACCGTTCTCATCAATTACATCTATTTGTACATGTTTATATATAATGACATGGTGGAAGTATATACGTATATACATACACTCACATGATTTAAGTGTATGTTCGCTTGTATACATACTTTAACATTAAGGATGTATTCACCTAGTTGTATTCACCTAGTTGTGCTTGCGGGGGTTGAACCCTGTTCTTTCGGCCCGCCTCTCAACTGTCAACCAACTGTTACTAACTACTATTTTTTCACACACACACACACACACACACACACACACACACACACACACACACACACACACAGGGGCCTCGTAGCCTGGTGGATAGCGCGCAGGGCTCGTAATTCTGTGGCGCGGGTTCGATTCCCGCACGAGGCAGAAACAAATGGGCAAAGTTTCTTTCACCCTAAGTGCCCCTGTTACCTAGCAGTAAATAGGTACCTGGGAGTTAGTCAGCTGTCACGGGCTGCTTCCTGGGGGGTGTGTGTGTGTGTGTGGAAAAAAAAAAGTAGTAGTAAACAGTTGATTGACAGTTGAGAGGCGGGCCGAAAGAGCAAAGCTCAACCCCCGCAAAACACAACTAGTAAACACACACACACACACACACACACACACACACAGGACGGGGCAGGGAGTGAGGAGAGAGTGAGGGGGGCAGGGAGGAGGAGAGAGTGGGGGGGCAGGGGAGTGAGGAGAGAGTGGGGGGGCAGGGGAGTGAGGAGAGAGTGAGGGGGCAGGGGAGTGAGGAGAGAGTGAGGGGGCAGGGGAGTGAGGAGAGAGTGAGGGGGCAGGGGAGTGAGGAGAGAGTGAGGGGGCAGGGGAGTGAGGAGAGAGTGAGGGGGCAGGGGAGAGAGTGAGTGGGAGGCAGAGGGAGAGAGTGAGGGGGGGGGGGGACAAAGTGCACGGGCCAAAAACTAATGTGTGTGTGTCCTCGCCCACATCACTAAGAAATACTACTGGTCTTGACAGCTCCGGGGCCAGTGCTATCCTCTCATTCAATCTGACGGTCCACTCTTCACATTGTTTGGAAAGTAGGCATTTTATGGGGCATTTATAGGCATGCTGTGTTTATAACCTATTGACTCGAGACAGTTATTAGTTTGATAGTATCGGGGGGAGGGGGGGTGGGCTTGGTTATGGGTAGGGGGGAAGGATGGAAGGGAGGGAGGTAGGGGAGGGGGGGGGTGATAGGGGAGGTATTTCAGAAGTATGGGTTTGGATGTAGGGAAATGACAAGGAGGTAAAAAGAGGTGAGAGGGTGGGGAGGGAGAGGGGGAAGAGGAGATAGGGGGAAGGGAGAGAGGGGAGGAGGTAAGGAAAGGGAGGAAAGGGAAGGGAACTACCATGTAGCCGCGAGTCAGCGGAAGTGGAGAGTGGTAAAGACATTTTTTTTAAATAAAAACCAAGAAAATACAGAACAACGCGAGGAAGAGAGAAGTGGAGGAGAGGGAAGGGAAACGTGGGGAAAAGACATCAAGCAGGTAAGAGTGGTGGAAAATGATGAGGAAAACGAAAAGGTAAGTAAGAAAGGGACCGATTATTGCCATAAGAGTATAGAACACACACACACCCGTAAACAGGCCAACGACCAACCAGAGAACACGGTGAGAACATCCCAGACGAACGACCAATCAGAACCACAGTATGAACCACAGCCAACGACCAATCAGAACCACAGTATGAACCACAGCCAACGACCAATCAGAACCACAGTATGAACCACAGCCAACGACCAATCAGAACCACAGTATGAACCACAGCCAACGACCAATCAGAACCACAGCCAACGACCAATCAGAACCACAGCCAACGACCAATCAGAACCACAGCCAACGACCAATCAGAACCACAGCCAACGACCAATCAGAACCACAGCCAACGACCAATCAGAACCACAGCCAACGACCAATCAGAACTGAATGAACACGACAAGCCAACGGTCAATTAAAGAACACTACCGAACACCACAGGCAATTCAATTTATTTCTTTATTATGCACCCCATCCCGTGGGCGGTGATGGAAAGGGTTACAGAGACTCATAATGGGTTCAGGAACTGAACTCCATAGTTCATCTAGCTAAGTTCATCTAGCTAAGTTCATCTAGCT
>NW_025552746.1:0-34459 GCF_020424385.1 Procambarus clarkii | reverse complement strand
ATGCCTAGTATCTGAAATAAATGGATATATCACTGAGCCACTACAGCACGCAATAGCCCGTACTATGATAATTTTGTTATAGTAGTAGATTGAGAGACAACATCAACATGCTATTGATGGAAAATATCTCAACACAAACAACCACTCACATCTTCTCAAATGGATCATTAGAGCAAGAATGAGATTCTCTTGATGCAACAGTTAAGAACATAAGAAGGTGACTGCAGAAGGCTTATTGGCCCATACAAGGCAACTGCTATTTATAACCACCCAATCCCACTCATATACATGTCCATCCAACTCTTGAAACAATTGAAGGACCCCACCTCCACAACAGTAGGCGGTAATTGGTTCTACAAATCAACAACTCTGTTACCGAACCAGTATTTACCCATGTCTATTATAAATCTAATCTTAACCAATTTATACTCATTGTTTCGTGTTATGTCTTGTGTTGACACTTTTAATACTACTATTAATATCCCCCTATGTTTTGCGGTAATAGGGTCCACAAATCGACAGTCCTGTTACCGAATCTGTATTTACCCAGAACATTCCCATATCTATAGTTATCCAGTTTATATTCATTGTTTTGAGTTTTATTATGCGTTGATACTTTTAATACCCTATTAATATCCCTTCTTTGTTCATATGAACATTCCTATGTTCATATGAATGTCCATTCATATGAACATAGGAATGAAGGTAAAAGCAGATGACCTATTAGCAGATGGCATCGCCGTCGAAGAAGTTCCTATTTATATCCACCCAACCCCATTCACATATATATAAAAACCTACGCTTGAAACAATCAAGAGATCCTTCAACTGTTATGCTATGCGGTAATTTGCCCTTCGAATTGTGTACACTGTTACCAAACCAACATTTACCCAGGCCATTTCTAAATTTATACTTTTCAAATTTATACCCATTTGTTCATGTTTTGCCTTGTGTTGATCGAATTGTGACTGGTCCAAGACGGACCGGAACATCGTCGTTCCATCACTTTTTAGTGTGAGGTTCAGTCAACATATTTCAACCAAGTTTTTGTGACTCCTCGTCTGTGTGTGTTGAGACTTTTAATACCCTATTAATAACCCCTTTGCTATGTCCATTAGCCCACTTGTAAATCCCTATCATGTCAACCCTAATTCTTCGCCTTTCCATATAATGTAGTTTAAGCATCGTCAATCTTTTTTACTATGCCAGATTTCTAATTTGCGAGAATACCTTCGTCATCCTACGCTGGACACGTTCTAGTAAATTAATATCCATTCCATAGTATGTTGATACGATCTGAACTGCATAATCTACAGGGGGCCGAACAGTAGTAATATATAGCTGAAGAACAACACCAGGTTTCTTATTACTAAGGCTACGATTAATTAATCCTAGTGTCCTATTTGACTTTTTACTAATATTTTTTATTGATTTTTTGGTTTTAAATTCTTGCTAATTATATCTCTTATATCCCCCTGATCCCTTTCGCAACCCTCCTGCGCAATCGCAACGAATACCAGAAAATTTATTATTTGTATACAATTGGGACAAAAACAGTGCAGGATAATGTAAATGGAGCAAGGTATGGCTGCAAAATATAGCACTAGGTGATTTATTACTGACTGTTCGAGAAACAAATCCCATTGTATATTTGCAATAGCTATTTGCAGACTTGGCTACAGGTGATGCTGGGAGGTAATGGACCCAATAGTATATGAATGTCATTAATTGTGTTTCATAAATGTCATGAAAGTTAATGAATCTATCGAACAAAGGCTCCGCTCTTACATTAGTTAAGAACATAAGAATGAAGGAAAATGTTGAAGGCCTATTGGCCCATACAATCCAGATCCTTTTTATAACAAACTATATGGTCAGCAGGAGGAAGAAGCTAAGGGGAGAACTTACCGTTAAATAATTCTTCCATATATTCTAACCTGTTTCTCGTTAACTCCTGCTCCACCCGTTTCTTGAGGTTCTTCAACATAACATATCGATGCAAGGACGTATTTCTGCGCCTGAGTTTGGAAATTTTGGCGGTGGAGAGCTTCAGAATTGTTTTTTGCTCTCTCATCTGAATCTTGCGGGGTGAGAAGTAACTCTTTTCAAATGGATTAGTCTTTGCCATGGTTACAACAACGGACGAGCGTAAACAAACAGCACGACCAGGAAAGAACTGGGGAAGCAAGTGAGGGTCTGAGTTGGTTCGGCGCCTTATGAGCTAAATCATATCAGGTGAAGTCTGGTGACATGGAGTTTATGCCTAGTATCTGAAATAAATGGATATATCACTGAGCCACTACAGCACGCAATAGCCCGTACTATGATAAATTTTGTTATAGTAGTAGATTGAGAGACAACATCAACATGCTATTGATGGAAAATATCTCAACACAAACAACCACTCACATCTTCTCAAATGGATCATTAGAGCAAGAATGAGATTCTCTTGATGCAACAGTTAAGAACATAAGAAGGTGACTGCAGAAGGCTTATTGGCCCATACAAGGCAACTGCTATTTATAACCACCCAATCCCACTCATATACATGTCCATCCAACTCTTGAAACAATTGAAGGACCCCACCTCCACAACAGTAGGCGGTAATTGGTTCTACAAATCAACAACTCTGTTACCGAACCAGTATTTACCCATGTCTATTATAAATCTAATCTTAACCAATTTATACTCATTGTTTCGTGTTATGTCTTGTGTTGACACTTTTAATACTACTATTAATATCCCCCTATGTTTTGCGGTAATAGGGTCCACAAATCGACAGTCCTGTTACCGAATCTGTATTTACCCAGAACATTCCCATATCTATAGTTATCCAGTTTATATTCATTGTTTTGAGTTTTATTATGCGTTGATACTTTTAATACCCTATTAATATCCCTCTTTGTTCATATGAACATTCCTATGTTTATATGAATGTCCATTCATATGAACATAGGAATGAAGGTAAAAGCAGAAGACCTATTAGCAGATGGCATCGCCGTCGAAGAAGTTCCTATTTATATCCACCCAACCCCATTCACATATATATAAAACCTACGCTTGAAACAATCAAGAGATCCTTCAACTGTTATGCTATGCGGTAATTTGCCCTTCGAATTGTGTACACTGTTACCTTTTTTGCTCTCTCATCTGAATCTTGCGGGGTGAGAAGTAACTCTTCTCAAATGGATTAGTCTTTGCCATGGTTACAACAACGGACGAGCGTAAACAAACAGCACGACCAGGAAAGAACTGGGGAAGCAAGTGAGGGTCTGAGTTGGTTCGGCGCCTTATGAGCTAAATCATATCAGGTGAAGTCTGGTGACATGGAGTTTATGCCTAGTATCTGAAATAAATGGATATATCACTGAGCCACTACAGCACGCAATAGCCCTTACTATGATAAATTTTGTTATAGTAGTCGATTGAGAGACAACATCAACATGCTATTGATGGAAAATATCTCAACACAAACAACCACTCACATCTTCTCAAATGGATCATTAGAGCAAGAATGAGATTCTCTTGGTGCAACAGTTAAGAACATAAGAAGGTGACTGCAGAAGGCTTATTGGCCCATACAAGGCAACTGCTATTTATAACCACCCAATCCCACTCATATACATGTCCATCCAACTCTTGAAACAATTGAAGGACCCCACCTCCACAACAGTAGGCGGTAATTGGTTCTACAAATCAACAACTCTGTTACCGAACCAGTATTTACCCATGTCTATTATAAATCTAATCTTATCCAATTTATACTCATTGTTTCGTGTTATGTCTTGTGTTGACACTTTTAATACTACTATTAATATCCCCCTATGTTTTGCGGTAATAGGGTCCACAAATCGACAGTCCTGTTACCGAATCTGTATTTACCCAGAACATTCCCATATCTATAGTTATCCAGTTTATATTCATTGTTTTGAGTTTTATTATGCGTTGATACTTTTAATACCCTATTAATATCCCTTTTTGTTCATATGAACATTCTTATGTTCATATGAATGTCCATTCATATGAACATAGGAATGAAGGTAAAAGCAGATGACTATTAGCAGATGGCATCGCCGTCGAAGAAGTTCCTATTTATATCCACCCAACCCCAATCACATATATATAAAACCTACGCTTGAAACAATCAAGAGATCCTTCAACTGTTATGCTATGCGGTAATTTGCCCTTCGAATTGTGTACACTGTTACCAAACCAACATTTACCCAGGCCATTTCTAAATTTATACCCATTTGTTCATGTTTTGCCTTGTGTTGATCGAATTGTGACTGGTCCAAGACGGACCGGAACATCGTCGTTCCATCACTTTTTAGTGTGAGGTTCAGTCAACATATTTCAACCAAGTTTTTGTTACTCCTCGTCTGTGTGTGTTGAGACTTTTAATACCCTATTAATAACCCCTTTGCTATGTCCATTAGCCCACTTGTAAATCACTATCATGTCAACCCTAATTCTTCGCCTTTCCATATAATGTAGTTTAAGCTTCGTCAATCTTTTTTACTATGCCAGATTTCTAATTTGCGAGAATACCTTCGTCATCCTACGCTGGACACGTTCTAGTAAATTAATATCCATTCCATAGTATGTTGATACGATCTGAACTGCATAATCTACAGGGGGCCGAACAGTAGTAATATATAGCTGAAGAACAACACCAGGTTTCTTATTACTAAGGCTACGATTAATTAATCCTAGTGTCCTATTTGACTTTTTACTAATATTTTTGTATTGATTTTTTGGTTTTAAATTCTTGCTAATTATATCTCTTATATCCCCCTGATCCCTTTCGCAACCCGCCTGTGCAATCGCAACGAATACCAGAAAATTTATTATTTGTATACAATTGGGACAAAAACAGTGCAGGATATTGTAAATGGAGCAAGGTATGGCTGCAAAATATAGCACTAGGTGATTTATTACTGACTGTTCGAGAAACAAATCCCATTGTATATTTGCAATAGCTATTTGCAGACTTGGCTACAGGTGATGCTGGGAGGTAATGGACCCAATAGTTTATGAATGTCATTAATTTTGTTTCATAAATGTCATGAAAGTTAAAGAAACTGTCGAACAAAGGCTCCGCTCTTACATTAGTTAAGAACATAAGAATGAAGGTAAATGTTGAAGGCCTATTGGCCCATACAACCCAGATCCTTTTTATAACAAACCATATGGTCAGCAGGAGGAAGAAGCTAAGGGGAGAACTTACCGTTAAATAATTCTTCCATATATTCTAACCTGTTTCTCGTTAACTCCTGCTCCACCCGTTTCTTGAGGTTCTTCAACATAACATATCGATGCAAGGACGTATTTCTGCGCCTGAGTTTGGAAATTTTGGCGGTGGAGAGCTTCAGAATTGTTTTTTGCTCTCTCATCTGAATCTTGCGGGGTGAGAAGTAACTCTTTTCAAATGGATTAGTCTTTGCCATGGTTACAACAACGGACGAGCGTAAACAAACAGCACGACCAGGAAAGAACTGGGGAAGCAAGTGAGGGTCTGAGTTGGTTCGGCGCCTTATGAGCTAAATCATATCAGGTGAAGTCTGGTGACATGGAGTTTATGCCTAGTATCTGAAATAAATGGATATATCACTGAGCCACTACAGCACGCAATAGCCCTTACTATGATAAATTTTGTTATAGTAGTAGATTGAGAGACAACATCAACATGCTATTGATGGAAAATATCTCAACACAAACAACCACTCACATCTTCTCAAATGGATCATTAGAGCAAGAATGAGATTCTCTTGATGCAACAGTTAAGAACATAAGAAGGTGACTGCAGAAGGCTTATTGGCCCATACAAGGCAACTGCTATTTATAACCACCCAATCCCACTCATATACATGTCCATCCAACTCTTGAAACAATTGAAGGACCCCACCTCCACAACAGTAGGCGGTAATTGGTTCTACAAATCAACAACTCTGTTACCGAACCAGTATTTACCCATGTCTATTATAAATCTAATCTTAACCAATTTATACTCATTGTTTCGTGTTATGTCTTGTGTTGACACTTTTAATACTACTATTAATATCCCCCTATGTTTTGCGGTAATAGGGTCCACAAATCGACAGTCCTGTTACCGAATCTGTATTTACCCAGAACATTCCCATATCTATAGTTATCCAGTTTATATTCATTGTTTTGAGTTTTATTATGCGTTGATACTTTTAATACCCTATTAATATCCCTCTTTGTTCATATGAACATTCTTATGTTTATATGAATGTCCATTCATATGAACATAGGAATGAAGGTAAAAGCAGATGACCTATTAGCAGATGGCATCGCCGTCGAAGAAGTTCCTATTTATATCCACCCAACCCCATTCACATATATATAAAACCTACGCTTGAAACAATCAAGAGATCCTTCAACTGTTATGCTATGCGGTAATTTGCCCTTCGAATTGTGTACACTGTTACCAAACCAACATTTACCCAGGCCATTTCTAAATTTATACTTTTCAAATTTATACCCATTTGTTCATGTTTTGCCTTGTGTTGATCGAATTGTGACTGGTCCAAGACGGACCGGAACATCGTCGTTCCATCACTTTTTAGTGTGAGGTTCAGTCAACATATTTCAACCAAGTTTTTGTGACTCCTCGTCTGTGTGTGTTGAGACTTTTAATACCCTATTAATAACCCCTTTGCTATGTCCATTAGCCCACTTGTAAATCCCTATCATGTCAACCCTAATTCTTCGCCTTTCCATATAATGTAGTTTAAGCATCGTCAATCTTTTTTACTATGCCAGATTTCTAATTTGCGAGAATACCTTCGTCATCCTACGCTGGACACGTTCTAGTAAATTAATATCCATTCCATAGTATGTTGATACGATCTGAACTGCATAATCTACAGGGGGCCGAACAGTAGTAATATATAGCTGAAGAACAACACCAGGTTTCTTATTACTAAGGCTACGATTAATTAATCCTAGTGTCCTATTTGACTTTTTACTAATATTTTTGTATTGATTTTTTGGTTTTAAATTCTTGCTAATTATATCTCTTATATCCCCCTGATCCCTTTCGCAACCCGCCTGCGCAATCGCAACGAATACCAGAAAATTTATTATTTGTATACAATTGGGACAAAAACAGTGCAGGATAATGTAAATGGAGCAAGGTATGGCTGCAAAATATAGCACTAGGTGATTTATTACTGACTGTTCGAGAAACAAATCCCATTGTATATTTGCAATAGCTATTTGCAGACTTGGCTACAGGTGATGCTGGGAGGTAATGGACCCAATAGTATATGAATGTCATTAATTGTGTTTCATAAATGTCATGAAAGTTAATGAATCTATCGAACAAAGGCTCCGCTCTTACATTAGTTAAGAACATAAGAATGAAGGAAAATGTTGAAGGCCTATTGGCCCATACAATCCAGATCCTTTTTATAACAAACTATATGGTCAGCAGGAGGAAGAAGCTAAGGGGAGAACTTACCGTTAAATAATTCTTCCATATATTCTAACCTGTTCCCTCGTTAACTCCTGCTCCACCCGTTTCTTGAGGTTCTTCAACATAACATATCGATGCAAGGACGTATTTCTGCGCCTGAGTTTGGAAATTTTGGCGGTGGAGAGCTTCAGAATTGTTTTTTGCTCTCTCATCTGAATCTTGCGGGGTGAGAAGTAACTCTTTTCAAATGGATTAGTCTTTGCCATGGTTACAACAACGGACGAGCGTAAACAAACAGCACGACCAGGAAAGAACTGGGGAAGCAAGTGAGGGTCTGAGTTGGTTCGGCGCCTTATGAGCTAAATCATATCAGGTGAAGTCTGGTGACATGGAGTTTATGCCTAGTATCTGAAATAAATGGATATATCACTGAGCCACTACAGCACGCAATAGCCCGTACTATGATAAATTTTGTTATAGTAGTAGATTGAGAGACAACATCAACATGCTATTGATGGAAAATATCTCAACACAAACAACCACTCACATCTTCTCAAATGGATCATTAGAGCAAGAATGAGATTCTCTTGATGCAACAGTTAAGAACATAAGAAGGTGACTGCAGAAGGCTTATTGGCCCATACAAGGCAACTGCTATTTATAACCACCCAATCCCACTCATATACATGTCCATCCAACTCTTGAAACAATTGAAGGACCCCACCTCCACAACAGTAGGCGGTAATTGGTTCTACAAATCAACAACTCTGTTACCGAACCAGTATTTACCCATGTCTATTATAAATCTAATCTTAACCAATTTATACTCATTGTTTCGTGTTATGTCTTGTGTTGACACTTTTAATACTACTATTAATATCCCCCTATGTTTTGCGGTAATAGGGTCCACAAATCGACAGTCCTGTTACCGAATCTGTATTTACCCAGAACATTCCCATATCTATAGTTAACCAGTTTATATTCATTGTTTTGAGTTTTATTATGCGTTCATACTTTTAATACCCTATTAATATCCCTCTTTGTTCATATGAACATTCCTATGTTCATATGAATGTCCATTCATATGAACATAGGAATGAAGGTAAAAGCAGATGACCTATTAGCAGATGGCATCGCCGTCGAAGAAGTTCCTATTTATATCCACCCAACCCCATTCACATATATATAAAAACCAACGCTTGAAACAATCAAGAGATCCTTCAACTGTTATGCTATGCGGTAATTTGCCCTTCGAATTGTGTACACTGTTACCAAACCAACATTTACCCAGGCCATTTCTAAATTTAAACTTTTCAAATTTATACCCATTTGTTCATGTTTTGCCTTGTGTTGATCGAATTGTGACTGGTCCAAGACGGACCGGAACATCGTCGTTCCATCACTTTTTAGTGTGAGGTTCAGTCAACATATTTCAACCAAGTTTTTGTGACTCCTCGTCTGTGTGTGTTGAGACTTTTAATACCCTATTAATAACCCCTTTGCTATGTCCATTAGCCCACTTGTAAATCCCTATCATGTCAACCCTAATTCTTCGCCTTTCCATATAATGTAGTTTAAGCATCGTCAATCTTTTTTACTATGCCAGATTTCTAATTTGCGAGAATACCTTCGTCATCCTACGCTGGACACGTTCTAGTAAATTAATATCCATTCCATAGTATGTTGATACGATCTGAACTGCATAATCTACAGGGGGCCGAACAGTAAGTAAGTAATTATCAAAAGAAGGCACCAAACCGGGAAGGCTATGTAGCACCATCAAATACGCAAAATAATCAGAGGGCGCTAAATATCACCAAGGATGCCAATACGAGAACAAAAACGCATAAGGCGAACGATATCAAAAGTATCCGAGTCACCAAGAATTCTATCGAGGGACAGGTGACCGCGAGGGGCGGTCGGAAAGCAAGACACACGCTCGTCCTGGAAGTCAGGACATTCAAGAAGGACATGCACGACCGTAAGAGGGACAATGCAACTAGGACAATAAGGAGCAGGGCGGCGCTCCATCAAGTGACCATGGGTTAAGCGAGTATGGCCAATACGCAACCTCGCTAGAGCTGTTTCCCACCGCCGGTTACGGTGGAAGGAGGACGGCCACGAGGAAACACAACAGTTAAGAGTACGTAGCGGGCCGAACAGTAGTAATATATAGCTGAAGAACAACACCAGGTTTCTTATTACTAAGGCTACGATTAATTAATCCTAGTGTCCTATTTGACTTTTTACTAATATTTTTGTATTGATTTTTTGGTTTTAAATTCTTGCTAATTATATCTCTTATATCCCCCTGATCCCTTTCGCAACCCTCCTGCGCAATCGCAACGAATACCAGAAAATTTATTATATGTATACAATTGGGACAAAAACAGTGCAGGATAATGTAAATGGAGCAAGGTATGGCTGCAAAATATAGCACTAGGTGATTTATTACTGACTGTTCGAGAAACAAATCCCATTGCATATTTGCAATAGCTATTTGCAGACCTGGCTACAGGTGATGCTGGGAGGTAATGGACCCATTAGTATATGAATGTCATTAATTGTGTTTCATAAATGTCATGAAAGTTAATGAATCTATCGAACAAAGGCTCCGCTCTTACATTAGTTAAGAACATAAGAATGAAGGTAAATGTTGAAGGCCTATTGGCCCATACAACCCAGATCCTTTTTATAACAAACTATATGGTCAGCAGGAGGAAAAAGCTAAGGGGAGAACTTACCGTTAAATAATTCTTCCATATATTCTAACCTGTTTCTCGTTAACTCCTGTTCCACCCGTTTCTTGAGGTTCTTCAACATAACATATAGATGCAAGGACGTATTTCTGCGCCTGAGTTTGGAAATTTTGGCGGTGGAGAGCTTCAGAATTGTATTTTGCTCTCTCATCTGAATCTTGCGGGGTGAGAAGTAACTCTTCTCAAATGGATTAGTCTTTGCCATGGTTACAACAACGGACGAGCGTAAACAAACAGCACGACCAGGAAAGAACTGGGGAAGCAAGTGAGGGTCTGAGTTGGTTCGGCGCCTTATGAGCTAAATCATATCAGGTGAAGTCTGGTGACATGGAGTTTATGCCTAGTATCTGAAATAAATGGATATATCACTGAGCCACTACAGCACGCAATAGCCCGTACTATGATAAATTTTGTTATAGTAGTAGATTGAGAGACAACATCAACATGCTATTGATGGAAAATATCTCAACACAAACAACCACTCACATCTTCTCAAATGGATCATTAGAGCAAGAATGAGATTCTCTTGATGCAACAGTTAAGAACATAAGAAGGTGACTGCAGAAGGCTTATTGGCCCATACAAGGCAACTGCTATTTATAACCACCCAATCCCACTCATATACATGTCCATCCAACTCTTGAAACAATTGAAGGACCCCACCTCCACAACAGTAGGCGGTAATTGGTTCTACAAATTAACAACTCTGTTACCGAACCAGTATTTACCCATGTCTATTATAAATCTAATCTTAACCAATTTATACTCATTGTTTCGTGTTATGTCTTGTGTTGACACTTTTAATACTACTGTTAATATCCCCCTATGTTTTGCGGTAATAGGGTCCACAAATCGACAGTCCTGTTACCGAATCTGTATTTACCCAGAACATTCCCATATCTATAGTTATCCAGTTTATATTCATTGTTTTGAGTTTTATTATGCGTTGATACTTTTAATACCCTATTAATATCCCTCTTTGTTCATATGAACATTCCTATGTTTATATGAATGTCCATTCATATGAACATAGGAATGAAGGTAAAAGCAGATGACCTATTAGCAGATGGCATCGCCGTCGAAGAAGTTCCTATTTATATCCACCCAACCCCATTCACATATATATAAAAACCTACGCTTGAAACAATCAAGAGATCCTTCAACTGTTATGCTATGCGGTAATTTGCCCTTCGAATTGTGTACACTGTTACCAAACCAACATTTACCCAGGCCATTTCTAAATTTAAACTTTTCAAATTTATACCCATTTGTTCATGTTTTGCCTTGTGTTGATCGAATTGTGACTGGTCCAAGACGGACCGGAACTTCGTCGTTCCATCACATTCTAGTGTGAGGTTCAGTCAACATATTTCAACCAAATTTTTTGACTCCTCGTCTGTGTGTGTTGAGACTTTTAATACCCTATTAATAACCCCTTTGCTATGTCCATTAGCCCACTTGTAAATCCCTATCATGTTAACCCTAATTCTTCGCCTTTCCATATAATGTAGTTTAAGCTTCGTCAATCATTTTTACTATGCCAGATTTCTAATTTGCGAGAATACCTTCGTCATCCTACACTGGACACGTTCTAGTAAATTAATATCCATTCCATAGTACGTTGATACGATCTGAACTGCATAATCTTCAGGGGGCCTAATAGTAGTAATATATAGCTGAAGAACAACACCAGGTCTCTAATTACTAACGCTACGATTAATTATTCCTATTGTCCTATTTGACTTTTTACTAATATTTTTGTATTGATTTTTTGGTTTTACATTTCTTATATCCCCTCTGATTCCTTTCACAACCTGCCTGCACAATCGCAACGAATACCCAAACATTTATTAATTGTATACAATTGGGACAAAAACAGGACAGGATAATGTAAATGGAGCATTGTATGGCTGCAAATAATAGCACTAGGTAATTTATTACTGACTGTTCGAGAAACAAATCCCATCAGGCCCAGAAATACGTCCTTGCATCGATATGTTATGTTGAAGAACCTCAAGAAACTGGTGGCGCAGGAGTTAACGAGAAACAGGTTAAAATATATAGAAGAATTATTTAGCGGTAAGTTCTCCCCTTAGCTTCTTCCTCCTGCTGACCATATGGTTTGTTATAAAAAGGATCTAGGTTGTATGGGCCAATAGGCTTTCAACATTTACCTTCATTCTTATGTTCTTAACTAATGTAATAGCGGAGCCTTTGTTCGACAGATTCATTAACTTTCATGACTACTTTCATAAGTAGTGTAGATCAGGGTTAGCAGAATTGGTCAGTGGGAGTTTATAAAGTCATTCACAGATCAACAGATTATGTTATCCAAACTAAGCTACCTGTGGTGAAAGAAGGTACGTTAGGTTCTTGAATTTTTATATATTGCATATTATGAACTCAAAAGGGTGTGATTTATCTGCGTTCGTGTCCCTAGACACGTACTACCAGTTGAACCATGACTAATGAAATATTTCTTGTATAGTTACTTGAAGTTTGGAAGGTACCAACATTAGCGACAATATACATATATTGGTAAAACTATGTTCGTTTTGTTTTCAAAATTAAATATTTTTTTTCTGAATTTGCGTATATACATAGCAGGTTAAATATTAAATTATAAAATTCATATTTTGTAGTTTCAGATAAATGGAGGAAGGTACATAAGCTTGACTAGGATGTTTCGTACATTATTAGTCAACTGATTCAGAAATTTATGGTAAGTACAACAACCTCGTACTTGTTAAATTGATCAGTAAATGCAAACTAAACCGCCATAATTGAGGAAAGATGTTCGATTAATCCTCGAGTTGAGGATACGGTTCGATTAATCCTCGAATTGAGGATACTGTTCGATTAATCCTCGTCCATTTCGTAGCACTTAATGTCTCCCAAAATCGGTCAAAATTTTGCTTCATTGCACCCCCATTAAAAACGTTAAGAATATAAGAATGAGAGTAACTACAGAAAGTATGGGCCTATTGGTCCATACGAGACAGCTCTTGTTTATATCCACCCAATCTCATTCATGTGTCAAACCTACGCTTGACACAATCAAGATACCCCACTTGCATTATGGTATGCGGTAATTAGATCTGCACAATTTCAACCATATTACCGAACGAATATTATCTCATTACACACAGAAATCACAATAGCATGATGCATCAGATGAACAAATCCATGAGGGTTCGAACCTACGTCCGGGATAATCCCAGACGTGCTTTCTCCCTGTGTATATGCTGTGGGAGCTTTGTGAGGGCAGTTACACTCAAAGTGCCCATTTTCTTTTACCATGTCGTGGCGCAGTCGAATAAGGCGCGTCTGGGGCC
Organism: Procambarus clarkii; assembly: GCF_020424385.1. Taxonomy (NCBI): domain Eukaryota; kingdom Metazoa; phylum Arthropoda; class Malacostraca; order Decapoda; family Cambaridae; genus Procambarus; species Procambarus clarkii. The sequence continues at coordinate 20,924 of NW_025552746.1, read as the reverse complement.
ATCTCGGACGTAGGTTATTCACGGCCCTTGTGGATTTGTTCATATTAATTCATTCTTCGCCTTTCTAGAGAATGTAATTTAAGTTTTTAAGCTTTAAATAATAGTTCTTATATATTTACTTACTATTCGCTGATATTAACAACGTGCTCTCTTTTTCCTTAGAAAAAAGAACGGAAGCTGAGCGTCGTCTTAGATGGCTTAGGGAATTTTGACACAAGTGTCATCTTCCTAAAGATTCAAGAGTCACACAATCCTTTCGATCTGCGGCGGGAGATAATTGCCCTACTGGACAAGCAAGGTCTACGCCTACAGAATTACAGTTTTGAACCCCACGTCACATTATTCAAGCGACGGTGGGTGAATGAGAATGAACTTGCTTATTACAGGAGACCCACCGTTCAAACCCAACATCGAGAAATCATAAGAGATCTGATCAAATCTGCAAATATTCCCCGCCGAACGAAAATCCCCATTCCAAGGGTGGGGTTCAAGGAGTATACCCTGAAGTATACTTCCCAATCTACAAATATGCCCATGTCAAGTGGGCACTTGGCTAATTCCCAGCCACCCTTGGAAAATACTACTACCGTTTATTCGTATATTGCGGCTCAGATGAATGAACCTGAAACAAACACAAACACCATTTAGACGAGAAAGAAAAAGTTTAAGACGACGACAAAGTTTGTTGATTTCTCAGACGACGACTGAAACAACTGAAACAAACAGCCAAGGAGGACAGCTAAGACGACGCCAGAGCTTCTCATAATTACAAATAATATGTAAATTATAAATAATATTTATTTGCATTTAACGTAACGATAACTGAATTTGTCTTCATTCAGGATTTTTATAAACATGATATAATAATATGATTTATGATTTAAATATAATATATGATTTATGAATTAAATATAATATATGATTTATGATTTATATATAATATATGATTTATGATTTACATATAATAAATGATTTAACATGATTTATAAAATCATGTATTATTAGTGATATAAGATACAATATAAATTGTATCTTTATTTGAATATAAATAACATTAATAAATTTTATTGTATATATACCAGAAATATTATTTTCCAATTGGATGCAATAATTTTTACACAATAAAATCACCAAGATAGTAAGAGTGACTCTTCCCTTTATAATACATATTCATATATAACTGGAACCTTTTACACTTATAATGGGAAATATTTCCCAATTATAACATAACTTAACTACTTAAAACTCACTTCTAATTATGTACCGCGAGGAGGATTTTTAGCTTTTCAGGTGCAGCCTCCCGGGGCTGCGGGGTGTGAGGCACGCCGGGTCAACCCTGTTGTCGGCGTTTTCGGCCCCGGACCCGTTTCCTGGTGCTGGCATGTGTGTTGATTTCCTGCCGTCTGTTGCCCCAGTGTCGGATCCTGCAGCTCGCCTGGGTGGTGGTATGGGGGTTGGTGCAGCTCAGCCCACGCCGTCGGCTTTCCCGTCTCAGCCGCCCCTGCCTGCTACGTCCCTGAATACGGTGTCTCCTGTCGCTCTGGCTGTCCACGAGGAGCTGTCTCGTGCCGTGTGTGGCCCCCGGTTGTGGAAGCTGCGGTTCTCAGGGGTAAAGCGTGCCCGCCATAGGGTTCTGTTGTGGTGCAGGAAGATGGAAATGTTGATGGGAGTGATAGCTCAGACGACCGGCAGCCTGTCTCAAAGCGATCGAGGCGGGCTAGGAGTGTGTCTCCTCCCCGATGTGCCTACGCCATAGGCGGTGGACGCCTGTACCAGGAAGGTAATGTGTGCCGACAGCTGTAGTATACAGAGCATGTATCTCTTGGACCTGTTGCAAAGAACTTGTAGCTACTATATCGACTGGCTTCACTTTATATGCAGTAAATAATCCCCGCACAATGCACACGAAATACAAATGAAATTGGTATTTGGTTGGCTTCATGTTATTAATTCGATTGTAATTGTTGTCTAAATCTCCCGTCCATTTCTATCGATATAGGGCATACCCACTAAGTTTTTTTTTTTTTAATGTACAAAAAAAACACTATCGAGCTATAACACAAAACAAAGAAAATATATTCATATATTTTAAGACAAATATAAAACACATTTGCTTCTATGCTGCAACATGACGACAATTACAGAAAACGTTTTTTTAAAATTAAAATAGTTTTCATTGTGAGAGAAAAAAAGGCTATTGTTCAAGTTGCCGCTGACCCTCATTTCCCCCCCCCCACCCTCCTCCTTCCCATTCATACTTTCCCTCCCTTTTGCCCCCCCCCCCTCTCTCTTTCTCTCCCTTCCTCGTACAATCACATCCCATCCCTCCTACTCCCCCTCATCGAGAACATTTACCCCCTCCCTCAACAACCCCATTCAACTCGTCCCATCACCTCATGAATCTCATTTTTAGCAGAATCGCAGCCAAGAAAACAATATTCAAGTAGTAGCACTAAAATATACATGTAGTTTCAATATCACTAGTTAGTAACCTCAGTTGAGTTGTTTCGTAACCTTAATTGGGAGATTTAGTTAGTAGCTTTAACTAATAACGATATTTAATAGCTTTGATATTTTGTAACTGATCAATTACAAGGTGGGTTAAGAACCATATCCTAGATAACCGGCTGCCCAGGCGAAAGACGGTGGTTAAAGCCAGCCAGATTGGTGAGTAAACATATCCGTGGAGATTCGCAGTCCCCATGGGGAAGTGGTAACACACTTGCTAGGCATATCGGAAGCGCTCAGACCTTGGTTCGTATCCTGGCCGGGGGAGAATTTACTGGGTGCCAATCCTTAACTGTAGCCTTTGTTCATCCAGTAGTGTATAGGTACCTACAGTCCGAGTGAGAATGGTCCAGGACGGACCGAAACGTTGTCGTCCCTTCACTTTCTAGTGTGTGGCTTGGTCAACATATTTCAGCCACGTTATTGTGACTCCTCGTCTCCATATGGGTAGTAGTTGGCATCCATCAGTCTCAAGAGACTATGGAGTTGCGCTCTGGTTGTCGGTCTGGAGTGGCCTCACCAGAGCGCAAAGCCAGGGTAGGTTGATTCGGGGGAGAAGCTGTTACCCAGGCAGCAGGTCTTCCCTCTCCACGGCGCTGAAAGTACCTAGTTGTTAAACTATATAACGGGTCGTTTTCCGGGGAAAATTAAGATTAAGGACTTGCCCGAAACGCTATACGTGCTAGTGGCTGTAAAAGAATGTAACAACTCTTGTATATATATAAAAGATAAAAGGGAGAGAGAGACAGAGACAGCCCGAACAAGCAGTGAAGGAGTATCTAAAATCAATGCTTGCACCTGGTCTCCTCCCACTTGAGTGAATGGGTCTTCGGCGGCTCCAGAAATCACTCGTCAGGACATTCTCCTTTTAGATAAAATACAGAGAAACACATCATTAAACATATTTACCTTTTTGTTGCTAAACCAAAACACAAAAATTGCGCTGTGCACAAGAGCACAGATAAGAACACAGACAGGCCCACTCGGACTAAAAGTTCGCAAAGAAAGCACTTATAACATTCAACGATCACTCGTGGCAAGCAATGTGTTGCATGAAATGCAAGATGAGTGCTGGGTCATGAGGCCGGATATAAGGTAATGGAAATAGGTGCTGGGTCATGAGGCCGGATATAAGGTAATGAAAATGGGTGCTGGAGCAGGAGGCCGGATACAAAGTAATAAAAATGGCGGAAAGGAAAGACAGTGTCCGGATATAAGGAAGACGAATTCAACAGTCAAACTCATTCGGAGGTTTCTGCCAACAGCGCCCAAACATATCCCACACGCCACACATATACCGAGTTCAATCAGCGGAATATGAAAGGTTAGACAATATAAGCAGGCTATACTGACTTCGGGAATCTGAACTGTAATCGAACGCAATCCTTATCTAATGAAGCAGACAAGTATACCACATGGTATAACCCAAAAAAAAGAGTACACCAACCAAAAAAGTAAACCACATAAAATAACCAAAAAAGAGTACACCACATTGTATAATACAAATAAATAGTAAACCACAAGGTATACTACACCGGGAGATATAAGCATCGCTCAGTATACATGCCAACTGATAACAGTACTCCGCACTACCCAAAATATCACAATATTACCTTCACAAACAGACGTTAACTAAGAGATTTATTCATGAAATGTCGTCACTCTTTGTAGGGGGAAGAAAAGCTATTTGACTTATCAAGGTTTCTCAAGGCCTTGACATTTTCCAGAATACAACCCACAACAGTCGCCTGACTCCCGTGTATTCACTACGAGGGGGGGGGGAAGCAGAAGCATTGGTTTAAGGAAACGTGCCCAAACGATTTTGTTTTCCATAAAACCTCACCAATATACAGAACAACGACAGATCGTCGTATCCACAGGAACCAAAGTATTTGTGATTCAACCGTTCAAATTTTAGTTTCACCAAACATGGAAAATCTTCTAGGGTCTATGGCCTGAAGAGACTATAGGGACCCCATCCTTCCGCTATTTCCCGGTATCGGGCAGCTGGGGAGCATCCGATCCCACGGAGCATCTATATGGACGCATAGAGAGAATCTCTACGGATCAAACGAAGGATAGCCCCCATAACAGCAGAACTTGTTGGAACCACCGCCAGACTGTCAATCAAAGACCGCATACAGAGATCGCTTCAGAAAAGCCTTCAATATAGAACAAGTACATGGATGGATAATCTGGTCAAGATTCTAGAGAAAGTGGACTTGAAATGGACCATTAAAAACAATAGGGAAGATAGACCATATGAACACTTTTGGCAGCCTCCTCCATGGAAAAGAGTCGAGTCTAAAGATAATCATTGAATGATTACCAGTTAAAAAATCAGCATGTGACTCGCAGAGGCTCAAAGTAGTCATAGAGCAACAAATGGAAACCATCTCAAGACCTACAATGACTGACATCTTCACAGACGGATCAGTTGATCAAGAAAGAGGTTCTGCTGAGGCAGCAGTTTACACTACCATTCATAAAGCTTACTGGAGCATTTATAGTGGGTGCTCAACAATACAAACAGAATTATATGCCCTGAAGGAGGCCGACAATTGAGAATAATTTACATGATGTCATCATTCATACCGACTCTGAATCTTCGCTCCAGGCATTGTTATCCAGTCAGCAGAGAGATAATTTTCGATTCACAGAAATCCAACATATAGGAAAAGAGACCCATAATCTAGGGCTGTCAATCACCCTAAATTGGATACGAAGTCACATTGGCATAGATGGTAATGAAAAGGCAGACTCACTAGCAAAAACTGCCACTGCTCTACCTGTTGTACAGGTTCAAATACCTCCAAGTTTTTCACAGATAAAAGAGCAAATAAAGAAGAAAATACTCTCAACTATCAAAAGTCGCCAGAGCCAAAGTAGCGGAAGGAAGATCCACTGCGATATGGTACGAACTAGCCACTCGTTACTCCTCTTTCAAGCCTTGCAAAAATATATCCAGAGACATTACAGTAGCCATACACAGACTCAGACTTGGTTACCAATGCTGCTGAGAGGTAATGAACACAATAGTTAAAAGGTGTCATATCTGTGGAACAGAAGCAGAGGCGCCACTATTGCACTACTCATTGGAATGTGAAGCTACTGAACCCCTGCGCATCAAACTCAACATTAATCCAACGACGCCAGCTACATTAGATGCACATTCCACCGCACCTACAATGATTAGAAAAGCCATTGAGGAATGGGACTCACTAGTGAGCATTTTGCATCTACATCCGCCACCAAGATAATGTTATTAAAACAAGGCTAAAACCAGTGCACTAAAACAGAAGCGAAAAATAAACTGGAAAAACGGAGGAATCCCCACCTCTATTTGAATCTTTGACCCAAATATCACAGTAACAAGGTTATCGCGAATAACCGAACTCAATTACGGGCTCACCATAGCCCGTGCTACATGAACACTTCGTTCTGAGTAGCTAAATCTAACACAACAACAACGTGTAAGTTTCATTGCAGATGGCATCCGAAATGACTACCAGAACGGAACCTACCCACATCGCCAACTTGGACCTGTCAGGTAACGTGAAACACGACATGAAGGAACTGCAAGATTCTCTTTGGAGCGAAGGCAAGAAGCTCGACCAGACCCACACACAGCCTCGCTCCTGTGCCAGGTAAGTCCACTACGGGCTCACCATAGCTCGTGCTACTTGGAACTTGTTCCGAGTAGCTGAATCTATAACAATAACAACAACAACAAGCTCGACCATGTTGCAGCCGATGCAGACTGATGAGAGTGTTAGGAGAATTGGTCAGTGGGAGTTTACAAAGTCATTAAAAGTTCAACAGATTATGTTATCCAAACTAAGCTGCTTGTTTATTAGCTTGTGAAAGAAACTATGTTAGGTTCTTGGATTTTAATATATTTGTTACGAACCCGATGAAACTGTTGACGTATGGAGGAGCGACTTCAGCACCATTTGTGAGTCTGCTCTCAAACCCCCATGGAATTGGACTCTACCTGGACAACGCCATCTATTGGGGGTGGCGTAGTAGGTGTAATTGGCTCAAGATTCCTGCCTTGAGAAACCAGTGAGGTGGTAGTGAGTGACCTCTGGTGATAAGGCAATTCAAGACCAGCGCCATCTGTAGTTACTACGAGAATAAATGTCAATGTCCAAAAGAGTAAGTTTTGCTTCCTAATGTCTCCCGTACCTTAGAACTGATGACGTGTCTGTATCCACAGAAGTGCCGTGGGGCAGCAGTGGTACTGTGGATGAAAGTCTACCTTGAGCAGCCTGAACTCGCCCAACTTAGTCCCGTCTGACAACTAAGTGAGCCGCCGCCGATCAGAAGTGTTGTTAATAATAGTGGAGTAGTGGTGGAAGAGTTCGTCATATCCCGGGACTGGCGAAGGGGAGAGACGACAGAGAGTAAAGTGCCTGTTGAGGAGCGTTGCTATCCCGTTGCTAGAGGCTTCTGCCAGGGGTGCGACACCTCTGTAGTTGTCCGTGTAGTAGGACCTAATCAGCGCGTGGCTGAGGTTCTCTGCCAGCGCTTGGCTGCAGAGTGGTTGTTGGGTAGAGAGGCACTTCGTGATAATGTTGGTAGGCTCGCGGGTATTTCCTGGTACTGTGGCTAGTAAGGTCGGAAGCGGAGCCCGAACATTAACGAAGGCTACATTATATTCGCGTCATGAGTGCTCGGTCTCCTATATGAGAACGGCACCTATATATATTTCTAAATAGAGTAATAATTCCGTTTGTTAATTTATGGTGATGGGAATATATTGAGTGTTTAGCTCTGCTTCAATACCCCCCCCCCATGCACCTTTTTAGGTTTATTACACTACCTAATACTCTTTGAAGGCCAGTACCGACTTGGGGTCGGATACTAGCATTTTGCCTCCACCATCAAAGAACCCAGTTGCGACCCATAGTGGCCATAACATTACTGAACATAATAAAACTCGCAAGTGATTTATCTGCGATAAACTATGGAGGGACTACAAAGGGATTTAACTCTCGTCCCTCGACACGTACTACCAGTTGAACTAAGAGTAAAGAAATATCTCTTAATAGTTTCTTGAAGTTTGGAAGGTACCAACATTAGCGACAGTATACATGTATCAGTAAAACTTTTAAAGATTAAAAAAAAAATCCTGAATTTGCATATACATAGGTAAAATAATAAATTAACATTTTTATTTATAATTTCACAGATGGAGCGAGGTAGATAAGCTTCTTGACAGACGAGGCTGTTGCGTACATCATTAGTCAATTGATTGAACAGTTCATGGTAAGTACAACAACCTCTTACCTCTTAAATTGATCAATAAATGCAAACTAATCCTCCACAAATGAAGATTAAAATTTTCAAAAATATTCGATTAATCCTCGTCTCTTTCGTAGCACTTAATGTCTACCACAATCGGTCAAAAATTTAACTTGATTGCATCTATTAACCCTATCAGAAACGTTAAGAACATAAGAATAAAAGTAATTGCAGAAAGCCTATTGGCCCATACGAGACTGCTCTTGTTCACACCCACCCAATCTCATTCATAAATGTTTAACCTACGCTTCAAACAACAAAGGTACTCCTTGTATTGTAATGCAGTAATTAGCTCTGCACAATTTCAACAATGTTACCGAACTACTATTCTCTCTACACTATGACAATAACGTGATGCATCAAATGAACAAATCCATAAGATCGTTATGAGGGTTCGAACCTACGTTTGGGATCCCAGACGCGCCTTCTCCCTGTAGAAACTGCGGGAGGCTTTTAAGGGCAGTGGCACCCAAAGTTGCAATATTTTTACCCTGTTGTCGCATAAGGCGCGTCTGGGATCATCCCAGAGGTAAGTTCGAACCCTATTCACGATTTTTTTTGTATTCCTTCGCCTTTCTAGAGATTGTAATTCAGGCTGTCATTCATCAAATGATTCTTATATATTATTATTCATGCACTGTATCCATATTAACGTGTTCCTTCTCTCTTTGGGAAAATACAGAACCTGCAAGTAGTGTTAGATGGACTGAGAAATTTCTACGAAAGTGTCTTCTATGTGAACGTTCTAAAGTCACCGAAGTTGTTTGATCTGGTGGGGGGAGCTAGTTGACCTCCTGGACAAGGTCTAAGATTGCAGAACTACAGTTTCAACTCCCGACGTCAGCTTATTTAAGCGTAGATGAACTACCCAGAATGAACTACCTGCTGAACTCTTTTAAGAGACTGTGTTCTCTCGCAACATAAAGAAATCGTAAGAGATCTGATAAACTTTGCAAGAGATACACCGCCGAAATAAATGTCGGTATCCCAAGAGTGGGTTTAAAGGTGTATACTCCGAAGCTGTCGCATCTACGAACGTAAATATCAAACAAACTCTTGGATAATACCCAGCATCCCTTGGATAAAACTATTACCCTGTTCCTATATTGAGGCTCGGATGACTGAAACTAAAACACAATCTAGACAGAGACGCAATCTACGACTAAAAAGCTTGTTGATTCCTCCTAGGAGAATGAAATAATTGAAACAAAGATGACGACAAAGCTTCTAATTATAAATTATATGTAAATTATAATTAATTTGTTTTTAAAGTAACGCATTGTTAGTTCGATGACAAGTACTAAGACTGAATTTGTCTCTAAAGTGTTTTTTATAAACATGTTACAAAAATTTTATCTTCATGTTATACAAATTGTATTTTATCATTAACTTTATTGTATATAAACCAGAAATCTCTTTTTTCTAATTGTGCAATAATGTTTATACAATAAAATCGGGTAGTAAGTGATGAAGACATTCATTTATAACTATCATTTTACTTGCAATGGGGAAATGTTTCCAAATAATAACTTGATTAACTTCTGAACTTGTTGGATCCTGCAGTCGGACACAAACCAGGGTTTTACACAACTCCCCTATGCACTCGAGCTATATCAAGAGGCCGAGCTATGGCCTATGCCATCTAGCTATGTCAAAAAAGTGTCTGTCATCCTAATATGTAACTCCTATTATAGGATCATTTGCTTTAAAATTTAATCTTTTCCAAATTGTTTGTGTAGCTCGGTTTTGATTCCCACTGAGACTACATTTCAAATTGTCCCCAACATAAATGGCTACTCCACCCCTTTTCGTCTGTGAAATGGTTTAAATCCATTTTTTTGATATTCGGCTAATGGTTCTCTATTTTTTCTACATTCATCAACGTTTCGGTAAGTTAAATATATTTTTCTATACAGACAAGAGCACTAGATTCTTTTTGTTTCTTAGACTTCCACTGTTAGTGTAATATACCCAAAGTTCGTTTATTTATATACACGTTATATTGGGGGTTAACAGAATAAGAAAATAAGTTGAATTAACGTTCTAGTAAAGCCACTAGCACGCATAGTTTTGGGCAAGTCCTTTAATAGAAAAAATTGATAAATTAACAGTAAAATTGATGATAAAATGTTAGCAGGTCTTTAGGTAACTGCAGCGCAGTTACCGTTATTCTTACGTTATGTTTTTATAATGTTTCGCGGTAATTGGTTCCCCATATCAACAACCCTGTTACTGAACCAATGTTTACTTGGTCCTTGCCTATTAACATTACAAACACTCTTAATACTTCGGTACTCTAACTATTTTTTTACATAACATAAGAACAAATGCAAATTGGCAGAAGGCCTATTGGCCCATACGAGGCGGCTCCTATTTATATCCACCCAATCTCTCATGTCCAACCCACGCTTGACACAATCGAGGGACACCACCTCATCCACGAAGATTCCGTCCTCTGCCTCTGGGGGGCGTGGACGTCGGGCTCTGGCTGCCAGTAGCTGTTTTTCGCTGACTGGTGGTGGTTGCTCGTTGCTGTGGGGCGCCAGCTGACTGCGGCGGAGGTCAGCAATATGGCGGCGGCTGGTGGTGGCCGCATCCGCCGTGTGAATACTGCTCGGCTGGAGTTCTCTGCACCGGTGGATTGGGAACTAGTGGCGGCTGCGCTTTTGGATGTCCTTCAGGTGGATGTTAAAGATCTCCTCGGTCTCGAGAAATTTTCTCCCACTCGCGTGGCGGTGACGTTTGCCACGTCACCTGGATACGAGCGGTTTGTGGGGTGTTGGAACGAGCGGACGACTCCCCTTCCTCATTCGGCTGTGTCTGTGACTGTCTCTGATCCGTGGGGTCCACTGACCTTTGTGAGCGTGCACGGGGTACCTGTTACGTTTCCAGAGGTGGAGCTTTCTTCTGTGTTTACGAGGTATGGTATGGTGTTGCGTCATCGGTACAACTTGTTTAGTGCCGGGCGGCTGCGGGGCCTCCGGCTGGGTACTCGCACGCTGCATATGCGCCTCAAGGAGCCCATCCCCTCCAAGGTTATGTGCTGTGGTCTTCCGTTCCGGGTTTTCTATCCAGGGCAGGCCCGCACGTGCTTCCGCTGTGGGGAGGAGGGCCATGACGCTGCCCAGTGTGAGATTCCTCGACTGGAGACTGCTTCTGTATTCAGTGTGGGGGATTTTCCCCCCCTCCGTGAGGATGGTGCATCCCTGGCTGGTCCTCGGCGTGGGGGTGTGAATGGTGGTGCACCTGCAACTGTTGTGCCTGGTGGTGCACCTGCGACTGTTGTGCCTGGTGGTGCGCCTGCGACTGCTGTGCCTGGTGGTGCACCTGCGACTGCTGTGCCTGGTGGTGCACCTGCGACTGCTGTGCCTGGTGGTGCACCTGCGACTGCTGTGCCTGGTGGTGCACCTGCGACTGCTGTGCCTGGTGGTGCACCTGCGACTGTTGTGCCTGGTGGTGCACCTGCGACTGCTGTGCCTGCTGGTTCGTCTGTGCCTATCGTGTCTTCTGTGCCAGCTGTGGTGGAGGACGTGGCTGCTCCTGATTCCCGTCTTCTACTTCCGGTGGATGTGGAGGTGCATCCTGTTCCTGGTGCTTCGTTGGTGAATGGGCGAGGTGTTGGGAGTGTCGTCTCGGTGCCTCCCGTTGTAGGCGATGCTTTCACTGAGGGTGATGGGAGCGTCGTCGTTGGTGCCGGCGTTCCTGTTGCATGCATTGCGAGTCCGCCTTCTGCTCCCCCTGCGGGTGAGTGCCATGAGGGGGCGTTGACCTCCCATGCTCCTCGCCGGAAGCGCGTTGCGGGGGCGCGCTCACGCAGTCGAGAGCCCCCTGGCAAACGGATTGAGGCTTCGCGGAGTTGTGCCTTGGGTGGTGCCCCCCCTCCTCCTCCTAATTCTCCTGTGTCTGATATGGATTCCGGAAGTGATGCAGTGCCGGTTGGCAGCAAGAATTCCTCGTCGGTGGTGGACGTTGGTGATACCTGGTCAGTGGCAGCGGGGTCTCGGCGTGCTTCGCTGGGTGATGCCGGCACTGTCCGCCTCCTGCGGGATCAGAGGCCAGGCATTATGGTGGATTCCCCGACGGTGGAACGGCGGCAGTTTGAGCCTCAGGATGCTGACGGCGCCTCTGCAGTGGGTGGCTCTGTGCCCTCTGGTGGTCCTGGAGGGGCTAGGGGTCATTAATGGGTTCGATGGCGCCTGCTATTGTTTGTGCGTCTTTGAATGTTCGTGGTCTGAATGCTTTGGCGGTCCAATTGGGCCTTGTGGATGTGCTTCGGGAGCAGCGGGTGGATGTGGCTCTGATCCAAGAGCACAATGTTCGGGATGTGTCTGTGTTGCAGGGGTTGTGTGCTGAGTATCATGTTGTGCTGAACCCGCCGAGGACGTCCTTTGGGGGAACGCTGATGTTGTTTTCGCGGAGGGCATCCATTTCCGTGCTTCACAAGGAAATGGATGAAGATGGGCGGGTCTTGTTTGTTCGGGCTGAGTATTTGGGGGTTGTGATTCCGTTCTTGACAGTGTACGCCCCTTCTGGGGTGGCGCATCGTCAGGACCGGGAGCTGTTTTTTCGGGAGGGGCTTTTGCCATACCTGCGGCATGATACGCGGGATTTGATCTTTGGGGGGGATTTTAATTGTGTTACGTGTGTGAGGGATTGCTCTAGTGCTCACCCTCGGAATGTTTCGGCCGCTTTAATTGAGGTTTTGCGTGCGTGCGGGTTTCGCGATGCGGCTGTTTTGTGTGGCGGCTCGTTGGAGTATACCTTCGCTGCGCGTGGGGCGAGTTCTAGGTTGGATAGGTTCTATGTTTCTGGTGGGGAGTGTTCGGTTTTTGATTTTCGCACGGTCCCGGTGGCTTTCTCGGATCATTGTATGGTGGTTGTCCGGGTTGGTGTCCGGAGTCAGGTGCGGGTGGGGCCTGGGTGGTGGAAACTCAATTGTCGGTTATTGCGTTGTCCACGTATTTGTGCGCAGTTTCGGGCCTGGTGGGTTGGCATCGTTGCCCGGAAGGCTGATTTCTCCTCTTTGTTCGTTTGGTGGGAGTGGTGTAAGGTGGAGTGTCGGAGGTTTTTTGGGATTGTTGCTAAGCGGGAGGCTGCCGGGAGGTTTGGTCTGCTGCGGTTCCTTCAGGCGCGTTTGTCTTCTTTATATGTGCGGTTGAATGCTGGGGTTGACTGCTTTAGTGAGATTGCTGAGTGTAAGGAGCGTATTTGTGATTTGTGTGCGGTGTTGGCTGACGGTGTTCGCGTGCGTGCTCGTGTAGCTGAGCGGGTGGATGGGGAGAGGCTCTCTCCCTTTCTTTTAGGGAGGGAGAAGGCTGCTAGGGGTTCCGTTCTTCTCCAGGGCCTTCGGCGGCCTGATGGGTCTGTGCTTTCTAGCACAGAGGGTGTTCTGCTTACCGCACGGCGGGAGTTGGAGGCACTCTATGGGGAGGTGCATGGTGATAGTGTGCTCGCGGGTTCCTTTTTGGACAGGTGCTTCCCCGGTTTGTCGCGCTCGGAGTGTGCCCGGTTGGTGCAGGATGTTTCCACGGTGGAGCTCCTGGAGGTGGTTCGGTCGTTTCGTTCTGGGAGAGTGCCGGGTGCGGATGGCCTGCCCATTGAGTTCTACCTTACCTTTTGGGATGTGCTGGGGGGGGGGGTGCTTTTGGAAGTGGTGCAGGCGTGTTTGCGTTTGGGTGCTCTGCCTGATTCCTTCTGTGACGGGATCGTGCGGCTACTCCCGAAGCCGGGCGATTTGCAGTTGTTTTCCAATTGGAGGCCTATTACGCTCTTAAATGTTGATTATAAAATTCTTTCTAAGGTTTTAGCGCGTCGATGTCGGGGTGTCGTTGCGTCGGTGGTCTCTATGGAGCAATTTTGTGGTGTGCCTGGCCGTGCCCTGATGCATTGCAATGCCTTACTTTGTGACGTGCTTCTCTATGCGTCCGAGTATCGGCTTTCGGCGGCTATCAGCTTGGACTGGTCCAAGGCCTTTGATCGGGTGTCTTTAGAGTTTGTTTTTAGTGCTATGGAGAGGCTTGGGTTTCCGGTGGTGTTTGTGGGGTGGATCCGTTTGTTGTATGTCCGGAGTCGCAGTCGCGTTTGTGTGAATGGGTTTTTTAGCTCATTTTTTCCTATTTGCCGTTCCGTTCGTCAGGGGTGTCCCATGTCCATGCTTTTGTATGTGATTTTTCAGGAACCTCTTTTTCGGGCGGTGAAAGCGTGTTCCTTGATCGTGCCTCCTTGTCTGCCGTCCGGTCTCCGGCTACCCGTTTGCGGGTATGCTGACGACACCATTCTATTTGTAGCTTCGGAGGGTTCTGTTGAAGCTGTCCAGCACGTTCTCCTGCGGTTTGAGTCCGCTACGGGGGCCGTTCTTAATCGGGCGAAGTCGGGGTTGATGGGGATCGGTGAGTGGGCCTCCCGCCTGGTGTGGGATAGGTCGTGGTTTCCGGTGGTCTCCTCGATTCGGGTTCTTGGGATTACTTGGTTTGCCTCCTATGACCGCTCCTTGGAGTGGAATTGGGGTGCTGTCTCTTGGTCGGTTGGTGTTGCAGTTGGCCTTTTGTCGCGTCGTCCCTTGACGATTTATCAGAGGGGACTGCTTGTTGCGTGTAAGGTCTTGTCGCGTGTCTGGTTTGTGGCTCGATGTTTCCCGTTGGATCGTCGGAAGGCCTTGAGTTTGGAGAGTGTGGTGTATAGATATGTATGGTGTGGGCGTTATCAACCGGTGCGCCGTTCGACGTTGGTGTTAGGGGTGAGAGAGGGGGGTGTTGGCATTCCTGACGTTTTCACGAAGGCCAAGGCCCTCTTCTGGGTCTCGTTGCGTCGGGGGCTGGCTCTCGGTGGGGGGTTGAATACGCTGGGTGTGTTTTTCTGCTCGCTTCGCTTCAGTTTTTTGGTTGATTTGGGGGTTTGTCAGGAGGTGGCCTTGGTTACCCCCCCTGTTTATTCTTGGGCCGTGGGGATTCTTCGGGAGCTCTGCCGCCATCCTGGGTTTCTGTCTTTCTCGTGCAAGGCTGTGTATGGGGTGTTGTTGCCCCGGGTGCGGCCTCGAGTGGAGGGCTTGTTCCCGTGTTGGGATTGGGGTGTTCTCCTCATCCTCCTCATCCCCTCAGGGCGTGGATTCCGGGGATGAGGAGTGGCAGGTCCCAGTCGCTGCTGCTGCGGCCCCCACCCCTCCCTGCGTCACCGGACATGACCCCGGTGCTTGTTGTCCCTCAGCCGAGTGCGTCTGCGTCTTCCTCGACTCCTGCTGCTGCGCCTGGTCCTGCACCCTCGCCAGGTGTTGCGGCTGTGTTGGGTGTTGGGGGGGCTGCGGAGCGTCCTGTTGTGTGCGGCCTGATTCCCCATGTGGTTGAGGCTGCTGCGGTGCTGCGACGGGCGTTGGTTCGCCCGGTTCGTGAGGCCCGTGGTTCTGGGTCCACCTCCGGCTGTGAGGATGTGCGGCCAGTGCCCAAGCGTTCTAGGCGCTCTTCTACTGCTTGGGCTGATGTGGAGGACTACGACGCGGGTGGAGCTTCGGGGGATGGTGTGGCGATTCCGGGTGCTTCGTGCTCTACGACGCTGGTGGTGTCTGATGTCCATGTGTCTGCTGTTGACGATGGTTGTGCGTCTGATTTACATCCTGTTCTTTCTCCTGCAGAAGGTTCTACGCAGTGGGAGGTGGTTGCTCCTACAGACGTGGATGGTGTGGGTCCTGGTGCGAGCCGAGGCATGAAGCTGGTGCTGAAGAAGGATGCCAAGCGTGGGGGGTCCCAGCAGGTACAACGTTCGGTGGTTGACGACGGGCCCTGTGAGGCAGCCGAGGAGGCTCCCAGTGCGCTGCCCATTGCCCGGCCTCATGGGAAGGAGCCTCTCCCTCTCATCTTGGCCTCCGGAGTGGCGAATGATGCTGACCATCCGTTGCGTTTTGACATTGATGACCGTGTGCGTCCTGTTCCGTGGTGCCCTTCTACCATCTGTGTTCGTCGGGCTCGGTGTTTTATTGCAGGTGTGCCAGAGTTAATGCCTGATCCTCGTACGCTCCAAAATGACCCTGCTTCGGAGGACCTTATGTTACTTTGGGAAGCGTATTGCATTCGATTCCCGGCGGAAGAGTGGCCGGACAAGTATGAGATCTTTTCGTAGTCTGTGTGCTTGCTGTGTGTTTAGTGTGTGCTTGGACCTGTGGTTTGTTTGAACTGTGTTGTACCTATTGTGCGCCCTTCAGGCTGGTGTTATGTTTGTTCTCTTGATCGTTGTTTTGTTGTATTTTTCATTTGTTTTTGTTGTCGGCCCTTAAGGCCGGTGTTTAGTGTCTTTGTATGGATGTGTATTGATTTGTTTTGTGCTGAAGTGTCTTGTTCTGTTTCTTGATGTACTTTGTTGTTTCATTCTCGGTCCTTCAGGCCAGTGCATGTATGTTGTTGTGTTTGTGCCTGTTTTGTTTTCAGGTGTGCGTGGTTTGCTTGTTTATTGTTATTGTTTATTTTGGCCTCGCCTTTTGTTTACGGGGCGGATGGCTTGATGTGTATTCTTTATTAATGTATTGTTTTTATATTGCTTTACCTGTTGTACGTGTTTGTTCTTTGTTTTGTTTGGACAGTATTGTGTTTGTCCTGTTATGTTTCATGCTATGCCTGTAGATGTATGTTTTGTTTTTCTGGAGGTGTTGTTTTGTGTTGTTACTGTAATTGCTAGTTTGCCATTGTATTCTGTTTTGTGCTTTGATGTATGCTGTATTTTTCATGTTTTTCTTGTGTATGTGTTTTGTTGTGCTCTGCTGTCGGCCCTTCTGGCCGGTGGTCTATTGTTTTCCTTTCTGTTTTCTGTATTTTTATTGTATTTAAATTGCATGCTTTGCATGTAAAAATAAAAAAAAATAAAAAAAAACTTGTAAACCTCTATCATGTCACCCCTAACTCTTCGCCTTTCCAGTGAATGCAACTTAAGCTTTGTTAATCTTTCTTCATATGAAAGATTTCTAATTTGGGGAATTAACTTAGTCATCCTATGCTGGACACGTTCAGGTGAATTTATATCCATTCTATAGTGCGGCGACCAAAACTGAACTGCATAATCTAAATGGGGCCTAACAAGAGCAAGATATAGTTGAAGAACAACACTAGGTGTCTTGTTACTAACGCTGTGATTAATAAATCAGTGTCCGATTTGCCTTATTACGAACATTCATGCATTGATCCTTTTGTTTTAAATTCTTATTAATCATAACTCCCAGACACCTTTCGCAATCTCAACACCATCTAGCTCATATCTTGTAACTCTATCATCATTACCTAGCCTCAGAACTTTACATTTATCAGCATTAAACTGCATTTGCCAATCCTTTGACCATTTCAAAACCCTATCTAGATCAACTTGAAATGATAGTGAGTCCCTTCCGAATTAATTTCCCTACCGATTTTCGTATCATCGGCAAATTTGCAAATGTTGCTACTGAAACCTGAATCTAAATCATTTATATATATTATAAACAAAAGAGGTCCCAGGACAGAGCCTTGAGGCACTCCACTTACAACATTTTCCCACTCTGATTTGACTCCATTTATACTGTTTCCTTTGGTATAGCCATGCCCTATGTCGGAAAATCCGACACCATTTAATAATAATATCATACAGACAGATAAGAGCTGTGTTACCAACAAGTTACCCATAGAAAACGTAACCTGTAGTGGAATTACCGTCTAAAGAAAACGGGATATCATCACCACATACCATTATAATTCACCAGCTATTCTGCTGGGAATTATTCTTAAATACATTAGTCTTTGGACTTTACCATCATAAAAACATCTTATATAAATTAACTTAATTATCAATATTAAAGTAGAGTAAATGTGACCCTTCTATCACGTTCTGAAATCTGGACAATGTAAGCCAGGCGTCAGAGTGAGGAGGAGGGCAGCCATTGTTGAGACTAGACCAGAGGCTCACACGGGAGCAAATTCGGCTCCTGTTAAATTTACTTGGACGTAGTGTTATGGAACCCAAAGGTGTACCATTGTCAACACGCTGTCTACAAATACAAGTTAAGTGTCTATCCGAAACCCGTTTATCATTCATTTATGGCCATTAATGTCAGGATATAGGGTTAGCCGGTTAGAACGCGAAATCGCCTCAAACTAAAGGTAATTAAGCCAGGTCTTCATGTTCCATGTACTGTTTTCTCTGATATACTTGTCATATATAGGTATCTGGCTTCACAGCTAGCGCACTTTTGACAGGTCAAGACGAGGATGCAAGATTGTGCACCAGTTACTGGGTGATATGGAAGCTACCTCAAAGAGGATAATTTGGTGTCTACACCCTAGTTATACCTGGTGGACTAACCTGCTGTACTATAAGATAAGGAACCTTTTCAATGTATGTAGTTAATACAGTAGTTTGATTGGCTGCATATATATAAATATAAACCCCCCTAATGTGTAGAGGATCGATTTGTGAGATTAAGAGATTATTGCAGAAATACAGTCCACTTATCATTATACAAATTGCTATCGAAGTATATAAATTAACGTAAATATAAATTCATATAAATTAAATAAATATAAATCTCACAGGTCGGTTCCCACATTATTTGGTCATCTTCGAACCGGATGACGGATTATTTGATCCCTTGAACCCACATTTGGTCATCTTAGTACCGGATGAACCAGTTATCCAGTGGATTCATTAAATATACTAGTGCAGTGTTATTTAAACAAAGGCCAGCCAGTCAAAGACGGAAGCGTAGCCTCGAGGGAGCTCAGGAGCCTCCCTCAGCCCAGTTCAGCCTCATCAGCGGTTTCATGCACACCCACAGATATTTGGTGGCGTGTTATTTCGTGAAATGACAGCGCTAATATTGAAGCCAGCCAAAGTAGTGGCTGTGGTGTCGCGTGATTGTTCACGGATTTCGTGGTGTTACATTTCGCGAGAGATTATCTACGAATTTGTGGAGTTTATTTCGCGAGGTCACTAATAATATTTAATACTTCTAGATAATATTAGAAGTTTCATAGAGGCTAATTAAGAGGCTATTATCAATAATTGTGTATATTATTTCTCCAAAATAGAGAATTATTTAATATAAATTGCACTAGTGATCACAGTATAATATTTACTAATTGCCAACCCACAACAGGGTAGGATATTAACCATTGACTAGTTGAACTATTATCGTTCATCCTAGTCCCATTATTACCATAGTCAGTTGTACTATATTCAACAACCTAACACCATTAATGAAAGGTGCAAACCCTATTTTGGGTGTAATTTTTATCAACTCGAGTTGAGTTGTATATATAATAATTTACTTATGATCATTACACCTTTGAGTGATTAATTAGTGTCTCTTCCATCCTAGGGTGATATAGAAGAGCTAACCTAAAGGTACTTCCAGTGACACTGGTTTATCACTCAAATCATTAGTGTGGATGATTGTATATATATAATGTGTATTAATTTTAAGTGCTAACCTCTAGTAGAGGTAGGATTATTGCCTAGTGAGTTCAGAATTTACCCTAGGCTGCCATTAGTGTTTGTTCAGTATTATGAGCGACCCAAGTACAAGCCCCACAAGGCTTCACCAACTAGCCAGTATGGATAATGCAGGGAGAATGAAAAGAACCCTTGCAGGTCTTAAAGGCCACTTAACAAGACAGATCAAGAAATGTGAAGATTTGTCACAACAATCAACAGTTGATTATGCTGACCTGGAAAGCTATTATCAAGCAGCTGCAGGTAAATTTGAGCAAATCAAATGCCAAATAGCAACATATGTGGCTGAACTTGCCAACACTAATTTATCAGAAACAGAAATAGACGACATTATGGTTGATCTTGCGAATTATGAAGATCAGACTCAGGCCACATTACAGCCTTATGTCAAATTAATTGCCCAGAACAAGGCAACAGCAACAACAACAACAGTTGCATCTAATACGAGTCAAGCAGAAGCTCGACTCCCTCCAATTAATTTACCCACTTTCTCAGGAAAAGATGAGGAAGATTGGGATGAATTTTGGAACAAATTCGTTGACCTTGTAGACTCAAAACAATCTTTACCAAAGAGTAGTAAATTCTCTTATTTGCAAGGCCAATTATCAGGTGAGGCTAAAACAGTAGTATCCCATCTGAGATTAACTAATGACGGCTATGATCTGGCAGTAAAACTCCTCAAGGATAATTATGCTGATCCAGAAGTAAGAACATCACATTTAGTTCATGAGCTGTTGCATTTACCCCCACCGGAGGCTTCAGCTGATTCACTCCAAGTCTTCAAGCTGGAGGTAGAATCATTGATCAATGCCCTCAGCCTGACAGCAGATACAAACGGGGCTGAGTGGGTCTTGAAAATAATTGTCCAGGAGAAAATACCTAGGGACATATTGAGACAAATGAGTGCTCATTACAATAAAAGTATCTTATCCATGAATGAAATATCTGAAGGTTTAAAGTCAGTAGTTCATCAATTACGAACACATGACAAATTAAAACCACCAAGTAAACCCTCAGAAACCAATAATAGTAAACCACAGAGTACCAAAGGTACTCCAAATCAATCTAGACAATATAATTCAACACCAAAGTGGAACAGTAGCAGTGTGGGCGTATATGCAGTGGGACCCTCCAAGCCTATAGTTACTGTGTCACCCAAGAACGTGACACCAAAGGGTACTGGAAGCTATGGAACATGTTTGTTCTGCAATGAGAAACATTCAATGTACCACTGCTCTAATTTTCCTGATAGTGACGCCCGTGTTGAGCGACTCAAAGATTTACAACATTGCACGAGGTGCCTCAGGAAACATAAGATCAAGGACTGTGATACCCAATTACACACCTGTAATAGGTGTAACAAAGGTCAACACCATGCAGCATTGTGCAGAGACACCAAAACAACGTCTCCAAACCCCAAGGTGGAAGATAGCATTCCCACCACAGTACAGTACTGCAAGGTGCAACAAACAAAGAGTGTCCAATCGGCAAAGTCTAAAGGTAATACGACTTTGCCTACTGCCCAAATTACCATCCTGAATAAGAGGGCCAAGGTCCATACCCGTGGGTTGTTTGACCAAGGATCCCAAAGAACATACATCACTAAAAGGTTGGCAGATGAATTACAATTAAGGCCTGTAGCCCAGATG
>NW_025552745.1:0-75726 GCF_020424385.1 Procambarus clarkii | reverse complement strand
TTACTAATTGTTTTCAATAATACATTATTTTATTATATAATATTTAATTTAATAATTAAAAACCTTTTCCATATTATAGAAAAAAAACTAAAACAAGAATCTATATAAAACAATATTATATCCTGCATTATTCCATCCCATTATTAGAGATAGTAGCCACCTCTTATTTTGGTTTTCTTTCATTATTAGTGCTCAGAAAATTAAATATATCTACATATTTAGTCAAAATCAGTTTCATTATTTTATCTTATTCATAGCATAAATGTTCTCAAAGATTACTAAAAAGAAATTGAATTAGACTACAGCAAATTGGCAAACTTTACCTTGTATCTGTTTCCACCGAGTTTGTTTGGGGCGTTCTTCAACATATCAGCAATACTTGTCTCAACATCTCTTTCAGTTGCATTAGTGTGGGTGTTGATACAGGCTTCTGGAAATTTGTAAGAATTAATTAATATATATAATTATAATTCACTTTGCCATTCCCCATTCCACAGTCCTTTCGTCCTTCCCACTTCCCCGTCCCCACATCCTCCCCACTATTCCCACTTCCCTGTCCCATCGTCCTCCTTACCATTTTCCCCTCCCCTGTCCCTTCTTCCTCCCCCACCATCTCCCATTCACCTGTCCCTTTGTCCTCCCCAGCATTCCCCTGTCCCCACCATCCCCAACTCCCCAGTCCCCTCGTCCTCCCCACCATTACCCTCGTCTTCCCCACCATCCCCCCCCCCGTCCTCCCCACCATTCCAAACTACCTCATCCGATGCATTCTATAATGGTCTGATGCTTCCATCAGAAAATTGGGAACATCAAATGATCTGATATTCCCATCACTGAAAAAATAAGAACAGCTAAAAAAATGAAATGAAAAAAATAAAAAAATAAACTATACTCATGAAATGAACAGTATGGTAAACAACACAGCTCAATTTCAATGCAATGTCACACAAAATTATTAAATCGAAATGAAAATAAATTGAAATCTATGAAAATTCAAATTATCAATGCAATCGGAAATATTGAAATAATATCGCAACATAATATAGTGTGGGTTGCTCTTACGTGCAACAGACGGTGCTGTTTTTCAAAAAAGGCATGGTTTTACCTGTCACAAGTGTGGCATCTATACTTATACTCACGAAATGAACGGTATGGTAAACAACATAGCTCAATTGCAATGCAATGTCACAATAACATTTAATAACAATAATAACAATAACATTTAAATATACTTTAAGATATAATCTAGAAGAAAATAAGAACATTGAAACGGTTCATGAACTCGATTTCAATAAAGGACACTATGGGGAACTTTGAAAAACAGTTAATGAGTATAATTAGACAGACTTGTTGCTAGGCAGAGGAGTAAATAATGAGATATATGGCAAATTTTGCAAAATATACGGCACACAAACATTCATACCCAAACAAAGCCAAATGCTAGGTAAGAACAAAGCAGCTGGCCCGTAGGGAAAAGGAGATACCCACAAGACTGGAATACAAGTCATTAACAAGCACACAAGTACTACACCACACAACAACTGCACTACTACCAGAACTGGACGAATCACTACCAAAACAACACACCCAAAATGGAAATGAAAATAACCAATCACAGAGTGATCAGGAGTCAGGTTACTAGTTTTATAGAGACCAATGACCTCCACAATCCAGGCCAACATGGATTTAGAGCAGGAAGATATTGAAATACCTCTTACAGCTATCTCTCATGTCCTCTACTTGTACAGTACAGCTACTTGACCATTACGACAAAATCACTGAGATATGAGATAATGATGATACTAACCTCATCTACTCAGACTCCAACCCACTCATATTAAATAATGATGTAAACAATAAATTAAAAAAAAATCCACTTATTAATGTCAACCAACAAACTCACACTAAACATAGAAAGGACCTACAACATCTTACTTGGGAGCAAATCAACAAATGCAATTCATCTACAGTTACACAATGTTACCATCTTTTTTATTTCTGATGTTAAGTTCCTTGGTCTATACTTAGATCTGCCCGAAACACTATGAGTGCTAGTTGCTTTACAAGAATGTATAACTTCAAGTCACTGTACTCTCCCCCAATGTACCTTCTTGTATATAAAGAAAAAATAAATAAATAAACAAACACATAATAAATCAATACTTACTAAATTTTGTCTATTATGTAGCAAAGAAGCAGGTCTACGGAAGGCTTTTCTGTTGAGTTTGAAGCCCAGATTACTCGTGGTCTCTGAAATAAGTTAAGATTATAAGTATAAAATTTATAAAACCAAATAATAAATCCGGTATTGCTCAATTTCAGATGCAGACGTACTGAATGATATATCAGACTGTCAGCATGGTATTCGATCTGGAAGGTCCAGTGTAACGAATTTACTCAGTTTCTATGATCGAGCCACAGAGATCTATAAAGAATTCTGATCAAGAAAGAGATCTAGGGGTGGTTTTAGATAGAAAACTATAACCAGAGGATCATATTAAGAACATTCTGCGAGGGGCCTATGCTACACTTTTTAACTTTAGAATTGCTTTTAAATACATAGGTCAAAAAGTTTTAAAAGTTTTAAAAGTTTTTTAAACCTCTCGTGTATCATGAGTGTGGAAAAGCTTCAGATGGTGCATTCAGATGATGAATATTACCTAGTTCCTTCATCTGGAAAGAATGAAGACATATTGGTGCATTCGGATGATAAAAACTAACTACTGTAGTTCAATTGATCAACAGACTGTACATCATATGCAGACTGTATGTGGATCTGCAGGCCACTCCAAACAACAGCCTGGTGGACCAAGCTCCATCAGGCCTAAAGCACAAAGTGGTCCACTAGCACCGGCAACTTCAACCATAAATGTTCTCAAAGATTACTAAAAATGATTGAATTACACTAGACTACAGTAAATTGGCAATCTTAACCGTGTATCTGTTTCCACCAATACAGTACATGCTTCAACATATCAGCAATACTTGATATGCAAATATATACACATATATCCATATACAGTATATACACATACATATATAATACAAAAATTATAAAATTTACTTACTTAATATTACATTGCAAATATTCCAGGTTTCAGTCGCTGGCGGTGGTACCGGCTCCGTCACAGCTGCTGAAATTTCGTGTTTAATTTCGTCTCCACTCAACGTTGCATGGCCTAACTGCTGCCTAGCACGAGTTAAGTGCATGGAGACTTAATATGACATAACTCACAGTGAACCTCAACAGTAATCAACCAAAATTAACCAATTTTCGCCTGCCTTTCTACGACCCTTCTGCCAAGTGTTCCCAATACGCTAGTCATCCCTACTATAATTCACCAAGTATCTACCATTAGAAACGCTACCAAGAATCTATTCGTCGAAAACATGCCCAAACATAACAACAAGCAAGGTAGGGGTGCCTCTCGCTCTGGTTCCATTACTCCTAGAGTTCTGAATGAAACACTGGCAACGCCGCAACCCTCGCCGATGTTTGTAAACACAGCATCTGCTCCCCCTCCTCACTCCCCCTCTTCAACTCACCTCGGATCTCTAGCTTTAGAATTCACTCAATCTATGGCTCCCTGTTTAAACTTCAAACCTCTCCGAAGTAATCCATGGCTCCAGAAACTGCACAACCTTGTGAAAATGCAATCAGAAGCTATTTTGGCCCTCCAAGACACAGTCACCCGACAACAACATACCATAGACTGCCTCCTTAAATCGTCGATGAACAACAACCAAGAAATTCTCAACATACAAACTGTTGCAAATGATGCAATGGATCAAATACGTAAGATTCAGGCTGAAGAAACCCTCACAGCTCAAAGTGACCTCCTTAAAAAGCTGGAAAAACAGATCAATCTCCTTCAGACTCACCAGGCGGCTTCCAAAGATGACCAAGAGCAACAACAACTTCATGACTCCCTGATAATTAGCTCTACTGATCTACCTGCTGAACAACAAGGTGAGGATTGCTGTAACATAGTCAACACCCTAATTAATTCAAAGATCAGTGTCAATGTTCAAATCAAATCGGCTATTAGGATAGATAAAAACAATCCCCGTAACAGGAGAATGCTCATCAAACTTGCAAATCCCTCTGCGAAGTTTGACCTCATGCAAACAGCTGCTCAGCAAAAAACCAACCTCTATATAAATGAGTGTCTTACTAAGCAGCGTGGATCCCTCCTCTACAGGCTGCGCCAAATTCGCAAACAAAACCTTGGTCTTATCAAGCAGTGCTACACAAGGAATGGTACGATTTTTGCGAAGAAAGAAGCTACAGGAAAAAGTTATGAAATAAAATGTGACCAACAACTCCTGGCCTTCTTAAGTGATTGTGGTATATCTGAAAACCTGAACCCAACCAATGCCAGTACTTAAAATAACTCTTTCAGTGCCTGAGCCTAACCTAACTTAATCTAACTTTGTCTAAGGTGCTGTCTCTGCCTTACCATTTACCTGATGTTCTCCTATTCATATAATTTCCTAAATAATCCATCAAGTCTCCATGCACTTATGCAAGCATCTACCTCAGTTTCATTGTAAAATTTTACTCTTAAATCTAATCTTACCCTATTCCATTTATATTTTAAATTTATTTGTATTGATCTATGTCATTTATTGAAATCAATTATTGATCTCATTTTTGTTCTTTTAATTAAGTTCATACTAATTATAAGTTAAAACTAAGCTTAATAAAATTTATTATCTTTAAGATTATTTTACTTTACAATTATCATTTGTCAAATTTTTTTATATATTCATCTTGACAGTCTCTACTGATTTTTTGTTCTCTCCGCCAAACTTGTGTATCCTCCATGGCTATCTAGTGACCTTAATTCTACCTCTAATTGTTTCAATTCCTTGTTTGCTTGCATTTATTGTTGTGTCTTGCCATAATTATTCTCTAATTTAGCAGACTCAATTTGTAAGCTCTTATTGTATTGTTATATTATTATATTGTGTTTTGCTATAATTACTTCCTATTTTACAGCAGATTTGTTTTTCATCTGTTCATGTAATTGCTTATCTTATTGTATTGTGACATTCTTTTCTATATTGATATATATTTTCTGTCTATTGTTACTTACAGTGTACCTGAGAGTACCTGTAAGCAATCTACCTCATTTTTCATTTTTGCTCAATTTTTTTGTATTGCTTAGTCTTGTTTATATTTTTGTTTTGTATATCTATATCTTGTGTTTTGTATAGTCCATGTTTATATGTTTTTTTCTTTAATCTCATTCATTACCTAGGTTTCCTAGCCTAGCCATACTCCCTTACTCCATTGTACCCCTGTAAGCCCCTTTTTTGTTTGTTTGGTACAGTATTGTGTACATTTATTTCTTTTTGTTTTTCTTGTTTTTCCGGCAATCAGCTTTTTTTATGCAGTCAAGTATAGACCCAGAACTTAACCTCTTATCCACTATCTATGACAATAATCACTTTAATGATCTAAATTGCAGATATTTTGCAGCACATGATGTAAACAATGTATTAACTCATAGTCACAATATCTCTGTAATCAATTTGAACGTTAGATCCCTAGGCAAACACTTCGATGATGTTAGTGCCTTGATTGAAGCTATTGACAACAATTTCTCTTTTATTATACTTACTGAAACATGGTTGAAAGATGATACTACTCAACTCTTTAACATGCCTAACTACTCAGCAATCCACAACTGTCGTCAACTTCAGAGAGGTGGTGGCACTGCTCTTTACTACCACCAATAACTAACATGCTTAAAAGAAATTAGAACTAGAGACTGCTATGGGGAGTATATCTTCGCCAGCTTCAGAGTCAAGGGTGCCGAGTCTATCCTGTTTGTGGGTGCAGTTTATAGAATTCCTAACACTGATGTGTCCGAATTCAACTCAAACCTTAGAAATCTAATACTTGATAACAGACTGAACAAAAACCACCTAATTATCGCAGGGGACTTTAATATTGACCTCTGCGAGCCAGAACACCCTACTGCTGTTAGCTTCCTCAACTGTATGAATTCCTGCTTCCTCATACCCTTAATCACTAGACCTACTAGAATCACTGATGGCACTGCCACGACTCTAGATCACATCTGGACAAATATAACCTCTCCGCTTACTTCAGGTATAATCACCGATAGCACTACAGACCATTACCCCACATTTCTCTTAACTAACATTAGCAAACCACCTCTTGAGTCAAGAGAGATGCGTTTTAGACTACACAATGAAACTGCTATAGACAATTTTATAACTAATACTGATAATGTCAACTGGGAGTCCGAGTTAGGTAACATAGAGGACATCAACCTAGCAGTTCAATCTTTTCTTCAAAAAACTCTTAGCCTTTATAATACCCACTGTCCTATGCTTACAAAACAAGTCACAACCAAAAGGCTTAACAATCCCTGGCTTACAAAGGGAATACTTAAATCTATTAATAAAAAACATGACCTTGAGAAAAAGTATAGGTTAGGGATTGTCTCCAAAGAATTCTCAAAGAATTACTCATTATTGCTATCTAAGATAATTAGACGAGCCAAAACTAAATACTACGAAGATAAATTTACCCAAATAAAGAGCAACATTAAACAAACATGGAGAACAATTTCACAAATATTGGGATCAAAGAAGTCTTTAAATAACAAACCGACTCTCCTGTCTAATAACGATGGTCAGCTTTCAGCATCTGATTCTGCTATTGAGTTCAATAGGTTCTTCTCTTCCATTGGTTCATCCCTTGCTAATGATATTCCATCTTCCAGTGCTGACATTAAGGACTATCTTACAGGGAACTATCCCCAGTCTCTGTACCTAAAGCCTATTAATTCCATTGACGTCAATGAGATAATCCTTTCCCTTAAAACCAAGTCTGGTGCCCTTGAGGAGATACCAACTTTAATCTACAAAAAAACCTCCAGATCTTTAGCCCCTGCTATTGCTTTGCTCTTCAACAAGTCACTTGAACTCCAAACCTTTCCAGATATTCTAAAAAAAGCGAGAGTAACGCCTGTCCACAAATGTGGTGATCTCACAGATGTTAACAACTACAGACCTATATCAATCCTGCCAAACTTGTCAAAATTTTTTGAAAAACTAATCTATAAGCAGCTTTACTCATATCTAGCCAAACTCAATATACTTAGCCCTTGCCAATATGGCTTCAGGCCCAAAAAAAGCACTAACGATGCACTTATTAGTATGCTTAACTCGATTCATACAGCTCTTGATAAAAATGAGTTCCCTGTTGGGTTATTTGTGGACCTGCGTAAAGCTTTCGATACTGTCAACCACCAAAACCTTCTTCTTAAATTACATCATTATGGTGTCAGAGGACACTCCCTACAATACCTCAAATCCTACCTTACTGACAGGCTCCAATGTGTTTCTGTGAATAATACAATTTCTCCCACCCTACCCATCAACATTGGTGTTCCCCAGGGCAGCATACTTGGCCCTCTCCTCTTTCTCATCTACATTAATGACCTTCCAAATGCCTCCCAACACCTCAAACCAATCCTATTTGCTGACGACACAACCTTCATTTACTCCAGTCCTGATCCCCTTGCTCTAAATGCCACAGTAAATACTGAGCTAAATAAAGTCCATCTGTGGCTAACTGCCAACAAACTCACCCTTAACATTGACAAAACTTTCTATATTCTGTTTGGCAATAAATCCTCTAATCAAATAAATCTCAAAATAAACAATACCCAAATTTGTAACAAATTAGATGGCAAATTCCTTGGCATTCTCATTGACCACAAGCTTAATTTCCAGGGACACATTCTAAGCATATCAAAAAAAGTTTCAAAAACTGTGGGCATTCTTTCTAAGATCAGATATTATGTACCACGCCCTGCCCTGGTGACTCTCTATTACTCCCTTATCTATCCATATCTCAACTATGGTATTTGTGCTTGGGGTTCTACTACCCAAAATCACTTACGTCCTCTAATTACTCAACACAAAGCTATTAGGACAATATCCAATTCTGGCCCCAGACATCACTCGGTACCCCTATTCAAATCCCTGAATATGTTAGACATTAAGTCACTGCACATTCTCTCATGTGTACTATACATATACAAAACGCTAAATTGTAATGCCAATCCTGATCTCAAAAGCTTCATAGAAGGTTGTAACAGAACCCATGAGCACCACACCAGAAATAAATACAGCTTTGATATTCCTAGAGTACGACTTAATCAAACTAGAAATGCTCTACAAATCAAGGGGCCCAGAATGTGGAATGACCTTCCCAACCATGTTAAAGACAGTACCTCTCTCAACCAGTTTAAGTTAAAAACGAAGCTATACCAAATAAATTCCCTGTAACCTACCTTACCTCTCTATTGTCAACCCATGTATGTTTTTTTTTTTTTTTTTTTTTTTTTTTCAAACCAACGCTGTTTTAATGTAATTTTCTGTAATAATTTGTAATTGTATTTGTGTTGTTTTTTCAACAATGTTCCCCCCTCTTTTACCTCTATTTTTATTTGTACTCAACGCATTTTTTTCTTTTTACCCATTAGTTTTAAGCTTTAGTCAGTAGTGTTTTTTCCTGCCCGAAACGCTTTGCGTAATAGTGGCTTTAGGCATTGTATGTACTAGCTCTTATCTATAAAGCCAACAAACTTTGTAAAATCTCTTTATGTATGTACCTTTGCCTAAATAAAAATTATTATTATTATTATTATTATTATTATTATTATTGAAGACAATTTTCTTATTGCGCTTAACAAGGTAAGGCTTGCACCACAGATTCTGTCAGGGGTGGAAGCATATTAGCATTGTATAGAAAATATTTACCAAATAGTTTTAAATACATAAAACTACAAATAGTAATTATTGAATTATTACATTATGCTTATACTCGTACATTCTGTTAAAGTGTCAAATTTCTACATTAGACTATCATATTACCTATATTATTGTTAATAATGTATTGACAGATGCAATATGTATTAAAATTCTAAAAATAAGTCATGCATTATATACAATTTGTGGGAAACTGTCTGCTGAGAAAAGCTGGTGTGGGGGTTGTTACAAGAGTGAGTAATAATTAAAGCTGGTGCATATAACATCCTTGTCAGGCACATGCAAAAGTGAACACTTCCAAAATTGGAGACATGCAGAAATGTAGCATGTGGAAATAGAGGCATGCCAAAACAAAGACATGCATAAATTCAAATTCTTATCTAAATAATTTCTAGTGATTATTATATAAATTATTCCATCAGTACTAGATCAAATATTCACAAAAAAAGGAGAAGAGATATTTGATATTCAATACCATCCTCCCTTTGGAAAGAGTAATCATGTCCTGTTGGACATTTATTATATGTTAAGATATAATCTAAAAGAAAATAGGGACATTGAAATGGTTGTTAAACTCTATTTCAATAAAGGACACTATAGGGAACCTCGAACCCTGTATTACAAGTGTAAGTGAAAATATTGGAAAAAAATAATTAAAGCTAAAGAACACCTGGAGACAAATGCTACACTTGCTTACATTTATGAATTGCTTTTAAATACATAGGTCAAAAATTTACCGATATGGTGCATTCGGAAGACAAACCAAATTTTTCACTTTTGACAATTGAGCACCTGCTACATCCAGATTCTAGGGAGGAAAGGAAGGACGATCTTACTGGATCCCATAGCTTCTCCGAGGCACAAACCAGGCTTGTACACAACCCTCCCCCTGCACCCGAGCTATGTCAACAGGTCGTTCTTTCTCTTCGCCCTTACATCATCACACACAGAGATCACAATAACGTGATGCATCAAATGAACAAATCCACAAGGGCCGTGACGAGGATTCGAACCTGCGTCCAGGAGCATCCCAGACACTGCCTAAATCGACTGAGCTACAACAGGGTAAAAGGATCCAGGAAGTTCAGTAGAAGTTCGGTTTCAACCCTTTTACCCTGTTGTAGCTCAGTCGATTTAGGCAGTGGCTGGGATGCTCCCGGACGCAGGTTCGAATCCTCATCACGGCCCTTGTGGATTTGTTCATTTGATGCATCACGTTATTGTGATCTCTGTGTGTGATGATGTAAGGGCGAAGAGAAAGAACGACCTGTTGACATAGCTCGGGTGCAGGGGGAGGGTTGTGTACAAGCCTGGTTTGTGCCTCGGAGAGGCTATGGGATCCAGTAAGATCGTCCTTCCTTTCCTCCCTAGAATCTGGATGTAGCAGGTGCTCAATTGTCAAGTGAAAAATTTGGTTTGTCTTCCGAATGCACCATATCGGTAAATTTTTTAATAATCTTTTAAAAATAGTAAATGCCACTATTTTTGCAAAATTATTACGAGATCTATTATTCTAATAAGGGTTTGATAAAATACAGTAGACTGTCTACTGGTTTTACCTGTAATAAGGTTTGATACAGATGATTATGGATATATTGAAATGCTCTTATTGTTAAGAAGCAATTTTTTAAAGAGTATTTTGTAATGAGCAGCTCTGAAAATCAGTTGATTACAGATAATTAAGGCAGTGTCTGGGATGCTCCCGGACACAGGTTTGAATCCTCATCACGGCCTTTGTGGATTTGTTCATTTGATGCATCACGTTATTGTGATCTGTGTGTGATGATGTAAGGGCGAAGAGGGAGAACGGCCTGTTGACATAGCTCGGGTGCAGGGGGAGGGTTGTGTACAAGCCTGGTTTGTGCCTCGGAGAGGCTATGGGATCCAGTAAGATCGTCCTTCCTTTCCTCCCTAGAATCTGGATGTAGCAGGTGCTCAATTGTCAAAAGTGAAAAAATTTGGTTTGTCTTCCGAATGCACCATATCGGTAAATTTTTTAATTATCTTTTAAAAATAGTAAATGCCACTATTTTTGCAAAATTATTACAAGATCTATTATTCTAATAAGGGTTTGATAAAATACAGTATTTATGAGTAAGATGTAATTGTGTCTGACACTAATAAAATTATAAACCATTGTAAACAATTTGTTCACTTTCAAAACTTGGTTAATTACATACAATATACATAAGACTTACTTAATCAAACTAGAAATGCTCTACAAATCAAGGGGCCCAGAATGTGGAATGACCTTCCCAACCATGTTAAAGACTGTACCTCTCTCAACCAGTTTAAGTTAAAAGCGAAGCTATACCTAATAAATTCCCTGTAACCTACCTTACCCTTCTATTGTCAACCAATGTCTGTTTTTTTCTTTAAAGAGCGCTGTTTGTCGACATAATTGTATTTGTGCTGCTTTTTCATCTATGTTTTCATTTCTTGTTTTCATTCTACTCATTATGCTCAATTAGTATTAAGCTTGTCATTTAAGTTTATCATGCCCGAAACGCTTTGCGTAATAGTGGCTTTAGGCATTGTATGTACTAGCTCTACCTATAAGTCAAACAATCCTTGTAAATATTTATTGTATGTATGTACCTTACCTAAATAAAATTGTATTGTATGACAGTGTCAGACCACTGAGGAAGAATTTCCTCAAGTACTTTCATATTTCAGTAATACATCTTCAGAAGGAATCATTCCTCCTGAAGATGTATTATTTAAATATGAAAGTACTTACGGAAATTCCTGTTCCAATTCTTCTTTCGCGGTCTGACACTCACATTTTTCACCACATGTTAATTTCCGTGATTTACACACAAATTTATATACATACATATACATATACACACATATATAATATATATATATATATATATATATATATATATATATATATATATATATATATATATATATATATATATATATATGCATATAAATAAAAAACAAGTAAATGTAAATAATTTTACCTAGCACCTAGATCCACCAAGCCTGTATGGCGCGCGTTTCAGTACTTCGGAAATCTAGAACTATCTAGAATCTCTAATCTGCAATGAAACAATACATATTATTGCACTTACCAAAACATGGATGAATGTAGAAAATACAGAACTATTAGCTGAATATCAAATAAATGGATTTAATCTATTTCACACAGATAGATATATTAGACCGTGTATGTTAGGTAATACCTAACATACACGCCTCCACACACACTACATTTGAAATGTAGTGCCAGGCCTCTGCCCAAAACGCTGCGCGTGCTAGTGGCTTTACAAGACTGTAATTACCATATTTGTATCCTCACATTCCTTATGTACATTCTTGTATATGCATAAATAAATAAATAAATAAATAAATGTAGTCTCAAAAAGACTACATTTCAACAGCAAAGATTACTCCATAAAAAAATAATTAAATTATTGACCAACATGAGAGAGGGTTAGCCAACATGAGAGGGTTGTGTTGATTGCCTGAAAAAATTTAAATTGTTTAATGTATTGAATGGCATTTTTCAAGTTACAACATTTTTTAAATTACTGAACTAGGTTCTAGGCTTTGCTAGGCTTAATTCAATTATTACAGATGAGCCTAACCTAGCCTAGAACCCAGTGGGTTTTCTTCCTATTGGGGAGTGTTGTACATGCCTCGCCTCCACATACACACTAGCACAGCCAGGCCTCGCCTCCACATACACACTAGCACAGCCAGGCCTCGCCTCCACATTCACCAGCACTGCCAGGCCTCACCTCCACATACACACTAGCACAGCCAGGCCTCGCCTCCACATACACACTAGCACAGCCAGGCCTCGCCTCCACATACACCAGCACTGCCAGGCCTCGCCTCCACATACACACTAGCACAGCCAGGCCTCGCCTCCACATACACACTAGCACAGCCAGGCCTCGCCTCCACATACACACTAGCACAGCCAGGCCTCGCCTCCACATACACACTAGCACAGCCAGGCCTCGCCTCCACATACACACTAGCACAGCCAGGCCTCACCTCCACATACACACTAGCACAGCCAGGCCTCGCCTCCACATACACACTAGCACAGCCAGGCCTCGCCCCCACATACACACTAGCACAGCCAGGCCTCGCCTCCACATACACACTAGCACAGCAAGGCCTCGCCTCCACATACACTAGCACAGCCAGGCCTCGCCTCCACATACACACTAGCACAGCCAGGCCTCGCCTCCACATACACCAGCACTGCCAGGCCTCGCCTCCACATACACCAGCACTGCCAGGCCTCGCCTCCACATACACACTAGCACAGCCAGGCCTCGCCTCCACATACACACTAGCACAGCCAGGCCTCGCCTCCACATATACACTAGCACAGCCAGGCCTCGCCTCCACATACACACTAGCACAGCCAGGCCTCGCCTCCACATACACACTAGCACAGCCAGGCCTCGCCTCCACATTCACTAGCACAGCCAGGCCTCGCCTCCACATACACACTAGCACAGCCAGGCCTCGCCTCCACATACACACTAGCACAGCCAGGCCTCGCCTCCACATACACACTAGCACAGCCAGGCCTCGCCTCCACATACACACAAGCACAGCCAGGCCTCGCCTCCACATACACACTAGCACAGCCAGGCCTCGCCTCCACATACACACTAGCACAGCCAGGCCTCGCCTCCACATACACACTAGCACAGCCAGGCCTCGCCTCCACATACACACTAGCACAGCCAGGCCTCGCCTCCACATACACCAGCACTGCCAGGCCTCGCCTCCACATACACCAGCACTGCCAGGCCTCGCCTCCACATACACACTAGCACAGCCAGGCCTCGCCTCCACATACACACTAGCACAGCCAGGCCTCGCCTCCACATACACACTAGCACAGCCAGGCCTCACCTCCACATACACACTAGCACAGCCAGGCCTCGCCTCCACATACACACTAGCACAGCCAGGCCTCGCCTCCACATACACACGAGCACAGCCAGGCCTCGCCTCCACATACACCAGCACTGCCAGGCCTCGCCTCCACATACACCAGCACTGCCAGGCCTCGCCTCCACATACACCAGCACTGCCAGGCCTCGCCTCCACATACACTAGCACAGCCAGGCCTCGCCTCCACATACACCAGCACTGCCCGGCCTCGCCTCCACATACACAGCACTATAGCCAGCACTAGAATCTAATAATATAATAAAATATAAGTGTTTACTTACGATAATATTTGCATGAAGCGTTCGTCCTCTGTCCGCTGACTGCACAGACGACAAAATGGCCGCTCTGTTGATACGAGCGCGGATGATGCTGTAACGTCACAGGTGAGGGCAGCAATGCGCATTTCATCCCTCGACCCTTAATCATTCCCTCGTATATATAATTGGCGAGACAATTTACTTATCATTTACTTATCTTAGTTAGCAAATAGGGGATATTTGGCTAAGATTTCTGGTAGCAGATCGTTTTGAATGAAATATTTAAACATCTCTGGAATCATGCATTCGGAGGCCAACATGAGATGGAGACCACATGAAATGGACTCTGTTACCATCCTTAATAATTTTGTTGTATTTGTGTCTAGCTTCGGACACGAGCATGTTACAGTTATGTCTTAAAGAGTTGAGAGCATTTAAGGATGATAAGGAGTCACTTACAATTAATGTATCAAGTTTGGAGACTTGTACACATTTCAGTGCAAGGATCAAGGCAAATAGTTCAGTCTGAAAGGTAGAGGCCCAGTTGTTTATACGGACTCCCCACTCAAAGTATAGGCCATCGCCCATTGTCAGAACAACTGCACTTCCAGTTGCACCCGTGGTGCGGTGTAGGGAACCATCAGTGTATATGATTTGAGAGAGAGAATGCTCTGTGGACAGAGCATCAATATGGCTTAAGGAGTTGAGCTTTGCCTCAAGACGAAGTTTGGGCTGATTTCTAATTTGCTTCTTGGGTGGAAAGGGAGGGATTAAAACTGGAAAGGGTGTAACCTCCCACGGTGCAGGAAAGTGTCGTTGTTGTTTATCTTGGTACAAATCATGAACCTGATACATTGTGAGTTGAGTTCCAGTTTTTGTTATCCATTTGGAACAATGCTGATCTTCAATAAAGAAATTCTGGAGGGCTTCTGTGCAAGGACTAGAATGAGTTAGCCTAAGCATTTTAATACTAATTTGACAGTTAATTTCAGTAACACGATCAACAACGCTCGGAATATTAAGTTCCTTTCTCATATTAAGTATCTTTTGTTGTACGCGGGCACCCAAGGATTATCCTCAAGGCTTCGTTCTACAATTTTTCAAGCCCTCCAAGCTTTCTTTCAGGCATCAAAACAAGCAGAGGTGCAGCATAATCCACTAAAGATCTGATGTATGCAAGGTACGTCATTTTGACAATTCTGACATTGGCACCATAGCCTGAGTGATAACCTGCAACAGCCTTGAGAGCTCGGAGCCTCTCTTTATACTGACGAGAGAGTCTGAATACAACAGGACTATACAGTGGCACTTCAAGGCCAAGGTATTTGAATCTGTTTACATAGTCAAGCTGGGAGCCATCAGACAGTTGCATCTTGCGAACAGCTCCTCCCTGCCTGGGTGGGCGCCGATTTAGTATCTTTGTTTTCTCTGCTGAGATAAATAAACCTAGGTCCTGACATGAGTCTAATACAGAGTTAAGAGTGTTCTGCGTGTTAGCATACCCAGTGGTGTGTATCATTATATCATATCTTTTATTTCAAACAATGCTGTTTTGTTGACCAAATTGTATTTTTACTCTTTTTCTGCCATGTTTCCCCCCCCCTGTTTTTTCCCTTTTTTCTTATTTTTTCTCAACACAATTTATACTTTAATTATGCGGATCAGGGCATCACCTGATCAAACACATCAAACATCGTTTGACCACCATCAAACACACACATTTCGTGTGTGTTTGACGCTCACTGATATGTTTCAGCGTTGTTTTATATATGGTGCTATTCTATCTTACGCTTTGTTGCTCATTTTTACCTACGGGCTCATAGAACATTCTATTGCGAAAACATTGGCACAAAAATGAATGACGTACATACAATAATAATGTCAGGACAGTGAAATAATTATAAACTTTCAAAGCGCTGTATCGCCCATGTGTTGTCCCGTCACCAATACTGGGTAACAGTTCCGCCACTTCCCACACTCTTGCGGGTGGGCCGCGACCATTATTCTATGTTTATACTCATATCACCGTGTTGGGAATTTCATTGCGAGTCCATTGAGACCAAAATTAACGCTGTAGGACAAGTGTGGAGGTGATAACAATCACAAGAGTAAAAACATTTTGTTGCTGTTGGACGCTCATGGCGAGTCATCTACGTAGTTATTTATTTGCTGCTGGTATCCCTATACCTTTCGTGACTTTTTTTACTGATGTTCTTCTAGAGAATTTTATTGCAAACACGTTGGTACCAAAATGAAATACGTAGCTTAAGAACTAAGGTCAGGAGAGTAAAAAGAGTATACATATTTTTGTTTTGACGCTTAAGTGACAAAAACGCCGCGCGCACATACCACTAACATACTGTGTGACTCACTATAAATGTAAAGTGCCTTGTATAGTGACTGTTGTGAGCCTCTTGTAATGTCACTTGTGACACCTCTTTGTATCACTTGTGACACAAATATATTATATTATATATATTATAGGGTACAAATACACAAATCACAGTACAAAAAGCACATTTAACATACTGTCTATCATACAATTATCACACATCCAAACAATGTGATGTGGTAAACTACTCTACTACTAAACTACATATTCTACAATCTGATTCTGCCTATTGCTTAATTTAGAAACTGTATGACCAAACCACACACTAGAAGGCGAAGGGACGACGAAGTTTCGGTATCGAACCAGTATTTTCCCAGGTCTTTCCTAAATCTAAACTTATGCAATTTATACCCATTATTTCGTCTGGTGCTGATACTTTTAATATCCCATTTGTTATGTCCATTCATCAACTTGGAAACCTCTATCATGTAACACCTAACTCTTCGCCGTTTCAGTGAATGCAATTGAGGAATTAACTTTGTCATTCTATGCTGGATACGTTCAAGTGAATTTATATAAATTCTATAGTACGGCAACCAAAACTGAACTGCATAATCAAAATGGGGCCTGACCAGAGCAACAAATTGATTGATTGGTAAGAATTAAGCCACCCAAGAGAAGGCACGGGAATGAATAGCTTTAAAGAGCAAGATATAGCTAAAGAACAAACCCAGGTGTCTTGTTATTAACCCTTCGATTAATAAATCCTAGTGTACTATTTGCCTTATTACGAACATTCATGCATTGATCTTTTGGTTTTAAATTCTTACTAATCATAACTCCAAGTTCCCTTTCGAAATACCAGACTTCGCAATCACAACACCATCTATCTTGTATCTTGTAACTCTATCATATCATTACCTAACCTCAAAACATTACATTTATCAGCATTGAAGTGCATCTGTCAACCTTTTGCCCATTTCAAAACTCTATTTAGATCAACTTGAAGAGATAGTGAGTCTTCTTCTGTGTTATTTCCCTACCGATTTTTGTATCATCGGCAAATTTGCAAATGTTGTTACTCAAACCTGAACTTAAATCATTTATATATACAGTATTTAGCACTGTCTGTTTTTTTTTAAATGACGCTGTTTGTCGACCGAATTGTATTTGTGCTGCTTTCAGCCATGTTCCCCCCTTTTTATCTCTTTTTTTATTTGTTCTGAACTCTTTTTATTCTTTATGCTCAATTAGTATTAAGCTTTAGTCATTTTGTTTTTTCATGCCCGAAACGCTTTGCATAATAGTGGCTTTAGGCATTGTATGTACTAGCCCTATCTATAAACTCATTACTCTTTGTAAAATCTCTTGTATGTATGTACCTTACCTAAATAAACATTTGATTTGAGTATTATAAACAACAGAGGTCCCAGGACAGAGCTTTGAGGTACTCAACCTACAACATTTTCCATCTCTGACTTAACCCCATTTATACTAACTCTGTTGAGCGTTGACCATTTATACATCAACTCTGTTGATGTGAGCACTTAATTGGCGGTCAGTGGTGGAGCTTAATTCTTAAAAAGCAATATATACTTTCGATCGTGATTTAGTTTAGTCTGCCGTTTAAAGAAAAAAAGAGCATATCAATGGTATATCACAGAAAACGAATTTATCATAAACTCATGTATTTGTCTTATCATATTGAACTGCATTCATATTTTTAATATATAACAATATGAATATACAAATTTCTGTAAATCCCCTACCATGCTGGAATCTGTGGAAATGAATGAGCAAATGTGCTGGCTGAAGGTGCTGAAGGAAACCACATTGGTTTCATTTTGGATACAAATGTCCATGGAGATTCAGAATGGAAACTAATTATATAGTTGAACCTGCAGAGAGGAGTTTAAGAATCTGTGTTGAGAGTGATGGACACAGCCTTCACAATTATACTTCAGAGAATGTAAACATCTAAGAGTCATTAGAAATATGTGTAGACTAATAAACCCTACATTGTTTGAGTTAGGGAAAACACCATTTGTCATATATAGATACTAGCTGTTCCTAAAGATTCACCCATTTTGCACCAGCAAGATAACATATAAGATTTTAAGGGTTGACGAATGTTAATCTTCTTGTTTGATAAACTGTGAACTTGAGACATAGTTA
This sequence comes from Procambarus clarkii, assembly GCF_020424385.1. NCBI lineage: Eukaryota > Metazoa > Arthropoda > Malacostraca > Decapoda > Cambaridae > Procambarus > Procambarus clarkii. Next base: position 57,210 of record NW_025552745.1, on the reverse strand, counting down.
ATAAGAACATTCCAATATATAAGACAACAAAAAGTTTTCAGATTCTTTCACACCACTTTCCAGCAACTTTTATAATTTATATAAAATATTTTAGGGAATAATACATAAATTATATATTTAAACATGATATAGTGTTTAGTGGAATGCATAAGGAGTCAAATTGTGTTAAAAAGAGCGATTTTTAGAAAATTTGGAAAACTATTTTTTTCTGATCATATTATAACTAAATGGATTTTAAAGGTTTCACTCAGCCAATATATATCATTCACAATTTATTAATGAATTTTACAAAAAACACCATAAATTTTATATTTAAACATGTAAAAACTATTTGTTTTACATTTGGAACAAAATAGTTGTAGAAAAACAATTTAAAATAAAACCTTTGTGTTTGGATTTTTTTATTAAAAGTTTCTCAAAGGCTCTCCTGCACCATTTTCAATGCAAATCATTCCCACACCTATGGGAAGAGATTGGCGAACGTTGTGTAGATGATTTGTATTTGCTGGGTCAAGCCTGACCTGACTATAAGGTCTGGGAAATATGGAGGTGAAGACACCAATGTAAAATAGCTGGTCGGATTTAATAAAGGATTTGAGATTATGGGCAGAGAACAAGCAAACAGATAAATGACTGGTTAGGAGATGTGGATATTTTGCTGGAGGCGTGAGGCTCGCTTCTGGAGGGCTTTGATCTCACTTGAGCACCAAACATCGCAGGGGAAAGCTGCGCTCCGTTTGAGCTCCTGTCAGAGAGGAACCCCTTGTGATATATCTCCAAGAGAAGAGAAGTGTGCAGACGTGTCAGCTGTGGAATTGAGCTGAGAACGTTGTGGTCTCAAGTCCTGGACGGCGAGGAGTGTTTATTAAGCCGTCCAGAGACATTATCATGGGCCGTTGGAGTGCCCTGACCAGGCTCTGTCAGAGGGAGGAGCGCCCTCGAACAGACAATCTGTGGTAAGGTTGATTTAAGCCAGTTCATAGTGATTGCTTGTAGTTGGTCGTGTGCCCAGCAACAGTAGCAATGTTTATTGATAAGTTAGACATGTTTTGATAAGGCAGAAGGCCTAAAATAAGAGAGTGAAGAGGGAGGAACATGAAGCGACATCCATCCCCTCTGAACGCTGGCAGGTGACTGAGAGCTACCAACGGCGGAGGACCCTCCCAGAGTGAGGCCCGCCGGGTGAGGTGGAGCATGGACCAGCCCAACGGGGGAGTCCACTCTCACTGCATTTAGAGAGCAGATAGATGTTGGAGGCAAAGATATTGTGTGGTTATTTTTGTTTATGTTTTCAGGGGGAAACATTTTTATTGGAGTGTCAATGGGTTGCAAGTTTGTCTTTGGGGAAGAAGTTGCTGAGAACTTCGAAGCCAGCACAGAGGGAGTAGTTGATGAGACTCCAAGGTAGTGGAGCAGAGGACCTCGAGCTGTGAGCAGAAGCAGTGAAGAGGAGTGTCACGTGCTTCTGTAGAGGTGGTGAAGCACCATAGTTGCTCGAGTGAACTTCATGGTGTGGCAGCTATGAAGTGCTGCAGAGGATCCTTGTAGTAAACCCGGAAGAACCTGAAGAGATCAAGGTAGTGAACTTCCAGATGTGGAAGGGAAGTTCTACATGATCACTTGTAGGGGTTGATAGTGTTTGTCTTTAGCGTGTAAGACGCAGTGTAAGGCGAGTGATAGTTTGCCAATTTTGTACCAAGGCGTTTATCCTGAAGTATGGAGTTACAGTCGTATCCTGGATTACTTACAGATGTATGTGTTCTAGGACTGATAGAGTGATCGATTGATCATTGTTGTGTATCAAGGAACATTTATACTTATATATATATATATATATATATATATATATATATATATATATATATATATATATATATATATATATATATATATATATATATATATATATATTGTGACGATAATCTCTTTCAAGAGAGATTGAGCCTGCTCTTCCCTCCAAAGTACGTCACATCAACAGATAATATAGAAGATATATCCAACAAGTATCTCCAAAACGTTTTGCCCAGAGAGCAAAACGTATCCAGCACACCGGCACACCTGCTCGCTCCTGCCACCGTTAACCGGCAAACTGCTTGTCCATCGCCTGCCGGTCGCTGATTGGCTGGTGTCCAGTCGCACCTGCCCCACCACCCTCCGCCACGAGTTGATGTCTGGGCTGCAGCGACCCAGAGAAGGCAGAATATTCCAGTGCTCCTTGCAGGTGACACATCTCATTGGTAGACTAAGCCTTGGCTTACGTGTACTAAGGGAGGTGGCAGCTCGAAGCCAATATTCCGGCACTATCATTATTTACTTTGCTATTACTCATTTGTCTTAACGTAACTTTTCATTTGCCAGTGATTATTCTTGTTATTTTGTTTGTTGACTTGTCTGTTACATTTTATGCTCAATTTTATTCATGTCTTGCATTTCTAACGTAATTAAAATTTCATTGTTAAATTTACTTGTGTTTTGTGTGTCTTCCCATTACCTTACCACAGACGAACGTTCCAGTTTTTCTCTTTTTTTTTATGTGATGAGGCCTTGCCCCTAGCTTTTGAAACAGCCGAACACCAACGCTTTACCGTCACAATATATATATATATATATATATATATATATATATATATATATATATATATATATATATATATATGTCGTACCAAGTAGCCAGAACACACTTCTCAGCCTACAATGCAAGGCCTGATTTGCCTAATAAGCCAAGTTTTCATGAAATAATTGTTTTTCGACTACCTAACCTACCTAACCTAATCTAACCTAACCTAACTTTTTCGGCTATCTAACGCAACCTAACCTATAAAGATAGGTTAGGTTAGGTAGGGTTGGTTAGGTTCGGTCATATATCTACGTTAATTTTACCTCCAATAAAAAAAATTGACCTCATATATAATGAAATGGGTAGCTTTATCTTTTCATAAGAAAAAAAATTAGAGAAAATATATTAATTCATGAAAACTTGGCTTATTAGGCAAATCGGGCCTTGCATAGTAGGCTGAGAAGTGCGTTCTGGCTACTAGGTACGACATATATATATATATATATATATATATATATATATATATATATATATATATATATATATATATATATATATATATATATATATATATATGTCGTACCTAGTAGCCAGAACTCACTTTTTGGCCTACTATTCAAGGCCCGATTTGCCTAATAAGCCAAGTTTTCCTGAATTAATATATTTTTTCTAATTTATTTCTTATGAAATGATAAAGCTACCCATTTCATTATGTATGAGGTCAATTTTTTTATTGGAGTTAAAATTAACGTAGATATATGACCGAACCTAACCAACCCTACCTAACCTAACCTAACCTATCTTTATAGGTTAGGTTTGGTTAGGTAGCTGAAAAAGTTAGGTTAGGTTAGGTTAGGTAGGTTAGGTAGTCGAAAAACAATTAATTCATGAAAACTTGGCTTATTAGGCAAATCGGGCCTTGCATAGTAGGCTGAGAAGTGCGTTCTGGCTACTAGGTACGACATATATATATATATATATATATATATATATATATATATATATATATATATATATATATATATATATATATATATAATGCTTGCTGCGTCCTCGGTTCCTGTCCAGAAGCGGAGGAGCTTCAAGAGATCCATAACCTTTAGGCATTTGTCTTGTATGTTTTATAACCTTTAAATACACAATAAAGGAAAAAAAAAGGGAAGGGAGTGGTAGGAGAAAAGCACACAGAAACTGTATTGGGGGGGACCTACATTCCCTCCAATGCGTTATGTGTGGTTTCCTCCGAGGCTATGGGTCCCCCTTCTTCTAGCCAGAGTTGGTACTCCCTTCCCTATGTTAAATATATATATATATATATATATATATATATATATATATATATATATATATATATATATGTCGTACCTAATAGCCAGAACGCACTTCTCAGCCTACTATGCAAGGCCCGATTTGCCTAATAAGCCAAGTTTTCATGAATTAATGTTTTTCGACTACCTAACCTACCTAACCTAACCTAACCTAACTTTTTCGGCTACCTAACCGAACCTAACCTATAAAGATAGGTTAGGTTAGGTTAGGTAGGGTTGGTTAGGTTCGGTCATATATCTACGTTAATTTTAACTGCAATAAAAAAAATTGACCTCATACATAATGAAATGGGTAGCTTTATCATTTCATAAGAAAAAAATTAGAGAAAATATATTATTTCAGGAAAACTTGGCTTATTAGGCAAATCGGGCCTTGCATTTTAGGCTGAGAAGTGCGTTCTGGCTACTAGGTACGACATATATATATATATATATATATATATATGTCGTACCTAGTAGCCAGAACTCACTTCTCAGCCTACAATTCAAGGCCCGATTTGCCAAATAAGCCAAGTTTTCCTGAATTAATATATTTACTATAATTTTTTTCTTATGAAATGATAAAGCAACCCTTTTTTCTATGTATGAGGTCATTTTTTTTTTATTGGAGTTAAAATTAACGTAGATATATGACCGAACCTAACCAACCCTACCTAACCTAACCTAACCTATATTTATTGGTAAGGTTAGGTTAGGTAGCCAAAAAAAGCTAGGTTAGGTTAGGTTAGGTAGGTTAGGTAGACAAAAAAACATTCATTCATGAAAACTTGGCTTATTAGGCAAATCGGGCCTTGAATAGTAGGCTGAGAAGTGCGTTCTGGCTATTAGGTACGACATATATATATATATATATATATCGTACCTAGTAGCCAGAACGCACTTCTCAGCCTACTATGCAAGGCCCGATTTGCATAATAAGCCAAGTTTTCCTGAATTAATTGTTTTTCGACTACCTAACCTACCTAACCTAACCTAACCTAACTTTTTCGGCTACCTAACCTAACCTAACCTATAAAGATAGGTTAGGTTAGGTTAGGTAGGGTTGGTTAGGTTCGGTCATATATCTGCGTTAATTTTAACTCCAATAAAAAAAATTAACCTCATACATAATGAAATGGGTAGCTTTATCATTTCATAAGAAAAAAATTAGAAAAAATATATTAATTCAGGAAAACTTGGCTTATTAGGCAAATCGGGCCTTGAATAGTAGGCCAAAAAGTGAGTTCTGGCTACTAGGTACGACATATATATATATATATATATATATATATATATATATATATATATATATATATATATATATATATATATATATATATATATATATATATATATATATATTAGTATATTTTGGTAGCAGTCTTTCCTGTAGACATATATTATTAAATATGACCGAAAAAGTAGGATTAATAATTCTAACACGAATTTTCTCAATGTTTCGTACATTTCTTTTCACTGTTGGTGGTAATTCAAAAATCAATTCTCCAAAATTCATTTTTATTTCTAGTCTGACGCGACACTTGAGCGCGTTTCGTAAAACTTATTACATTTTCAAAGACTTTAGTGAACACATACACAACTGAATAGAACTTACACATCTCTGATTTGTTTATATCTACATTTGAGTGAGGTGGATGGGGTGAGGTGGTATTAATAGGGTATTAAATTCATCAACACAAGACAGAACACGAAACAATGGGTATTGAATGGAAGTGATTGTAGAAAGCCTATTGGTCCATATTTCTTGATGCTTCTATATTGGAGCGAAGTCTTGAGGTGGGTAGAATATAGTTGTGCATTAATTGGCTGTTGATTGCTGGTGTTGACTTCTTAATGTGTAGTGCCAAGCAAACGTCAAGCCACCTGCTATCACTGTATCTATTGATGATTTCTGTGTTGTTTACTAGGATTTCTCTGGCGATGGTTTGGTTGTGGGAAGAGATTATATGTTCCTTAATGGAGCCCTGTTGCTTATGCATCGTTAAACGCCTAGAAAGAGATGTTGTTGTCTTGCCTATATACTGGGTTTTTTGGAGTTTACAGTCCCCAAGAGGGCATTTGAAGGCATAGACGACGTAGGTCTCTTTTAAAGCGTTCTGCTTTGTGTCTGGAGAGTTTCTCATGAGTAGGCTGGCCGTTTTTCTGGTTTTATAGTAAATCGTCAGTTGTATCCTCTGATTTTTGTCTGTAGGGATAACGTTTCTATTAACAATATCTTTCAGAACCCTTTCCTCCGTTTTATGAGCTGTGGAAAAGAAGTTCCTGTAAAATCGTCTAATAGGGGGTATAGGTGTTGTGTTGGTTGTCTCTTCAGAGGTTGCATGGCGTTTCACTTTCCTTCTTATGATGTCTTCGACGAAACCATTGGAGAAGCCGTTGTTGACTAGGACCTGCCTTACCCTACAGAGTTCTTCGTCGACTTGCTTCCATTCTGAGCTGTGGCTGAGAGCACGGTCGACATAAGCGTTAACAACACTCCTCTTGTACCTGTCTGGGCAGTCGCTGTTGGCATTTAGGCACATTCCTATGTTCGTTTCCTTAGTGTAGACTGCAGTGTGGAAACCTCCACTCTTTTCCATGACTGTTACATCTAGAAAGGGCAGTTTCCCATCCTTTTCCATCTCGTAAGTGAAACGCAGCACGGAACTCTGCTCAAATGCCTCCATCAGCTCCTGCAGATGTCTGACATCAGGTACCTGTGTAAAAATGTCGTCAACATACCTGCAGTATATGGCCGGTTTCAAGTTCATTTCGACTAAGACTTTTTGCTCGATGGTACCCATGTAGAAGAGTGTAGAAGAGTGATAGCCAACAGAGTGTATCGTGATCCGGCCTGCACTCCTCTTGACATACCAGAAAACATTCTGAGGAAACTACTCCAAGCTTGTACTAAAGAGGCACCCTTCTTGAGCCCGGATGGGCACATGTTTAACCAAGTAGATGGGGTCGCCATGGGTTTCCCCTAGGTGTCCTGTTTGCAAACTTCTACATGGGTACCATCGAGCAAAAAGTCTTAGTCGACTTGTGACAACCACTACCACCCGTGACCACCACTACCCATGACCACCACCACCACCCGTGACTACCACCACCCGTGCCCACCACCACCTAGCTGTGACCACCACCATCAGTGACCACCACCACCTGTGACCACCACCACCTGTGACCACCACTACCCGTGTCCACCACGACCACCTATGACCACCACCAACACCCATAACCACCACCACCACCTGTGACCATCACCACCACCCGCGACCACCATCACAACCCATGACCACCACCACCAATCTTGACCACCATTACCTGTGACCTCCACCACCAGTGATCACCACTACCTGTGACCACCACCACCCGTGACCACCACCACCCGTGTCCACCACAAACACCTATGACCACCACCAACACCCATAACCACCACCACCATCTGTGACCACCACCACCACCCGTGACCACCACCACCACCACCCGTGACCACCACGACCACCTATGACCACCACCAACACCCATAACCACCACCACCACCCGTGACCACCACCACCACTACCTGTGACCTCCACCACCCGTCATCACCACCACCCGTGACCACCACCAACACCCATAACCACCACCACCACCCGTGACCACCACCACCTGTGACCACCTCCACCACCCGTGATCACCACCACCAGTGACTACCACCACAAACCGTGACCTCCACCACCACCACCCGTGACCACCTCCACCACCACCACCCGTGACCACCACCACTCGTGATCACCACCACCAGTGACTACCACCACCACCACCACCAGTGACTACCACCACCAACCGTGACCTCCACCACCCGTGACCACCTCCACCACCACCACCACCCGTGACCACCAGCACCTGGTGATCATCACCACCACCCGTGACCACCACCACCACCCGTGACCATCACCACCACCTGTGACCACCACCACCACCCGTGACCACCACCACCACCCGTGACCACCACCACCACCCATGACCACCACCACCCGTGACCACAACCACCACCCGTGACCACAACCACCAACCGTGACCACCACCACCACCCGTGACCACCACCACCACCCGTGACCACCACCACCACCCGTGACCACCACCACTACCCGTGACCACCAACACCTGTGACCACCACTACCACCCGTGACCACCACCACCCGTTACCACCACCACCTGTGACCACCACCACCACCTGTGACCACCAATACCACCTGTGACCACCACCACCACCTGTGACCACCACCACCTGTGAACACCACCACCCATGACCACCACCACCTGTGACCACCAATACCACCTGTGACCACCACTACCACCTGTGACCACCACCACCTGTGAACACCACCACCCATGACCACCACCACCTGTGACCACCAATACCACCTGTGACCACCACTACCACCTGTGACCACCACCACCTGTGAACACCACCACCCATGACCACCACCACCTGTGACCACCACAACCACCCGTGACCACCACCAGGTCGAGGTCGAGGGAGGGGGTAGATGTACCGTGAGCGCTCCGTTAAAATCGTGACATTAACAGGGATTCTTAGGACTACTGCCGTGGATTACTGATTACAGACATAACAAAGTGCATTGTGACCCGCTGGAAAATTTAAAAAAGTCATTAACAATAGAACTTTGTGTTAAATAGAGAATAAACGGGAGACCGCGTGTGAGCCAGTGAAGGAGGCTTTGTGTACATGCGTGTATTGGGAAAAAAAAATAGTGAACGGTGATTCGTGGAACAGTGATGTGGAACGGGTATCACAACAACATATAAGTTGGAAGTGAATATTATAAATATAGAATACTAGAAATATAGAATAGTGGCAAGAGGCGGCATCAGTGGTTATAAATCGGGTAACTGGAAACTGGTGACATCAACCCGGGCCACAAGAGGTCACCTGTACCGACCGGGGACCAGCCTCGCTACCCTACGCTAAGTACCTGCCGTAAAGTTTGAACAAAATAACATACATAATATTACAAATATAAGGTATACATATAATATTATAAATATTAAACATATAAATATATATATGTCGTACCTAGTAGCCAGAACTCACTTCTCAGCCTACTATGCATGGCCCGATTTGCCTAATAAGCCAAGTTTTCCTGAATTAATATATTTTCTCTAAATTTTTTCTTATGAAATGATAAAGCTACCCATTTCATTATGTATGAGGTCAATTTTTTTCATTGGAGTTAAAATTAACGTAGATATATGACCGAACCTAACCAACCCTACCTAACCTAACCTAATCTATCTCTATAGGTTAGGTTGGGTTATGTAGCCAAAAAAGTTAGGTTAGGTTAGGTTAGGTAGGTTAGGTAGTCGAAAAACAATTAATTCATGAAAACCTGGCTTATTAGGCAAATCGGGCCTTGCATAGTAGGCTGAGAAGTGAGTTCTGGCTACTAGGTACGACATATACATATATATATATTGTTACAAATATACAATATACATATAATATTATAAATATATAGATATATACAACAAAACAAGGCAAAATGGGAGTAAATAAACAAATTTGTGGCCACTGTAACAACTCCTTAAAGACGAAGGTAACGGGAATTGAATGTTATATCTGTAAGACTAGAATCCTTCGGCTTGTACAGGAGTGAGTAACACTACGGCACTGAGAGCTGGTCACTTGCTCTGGGTGTGTAAAAATGACCTGCCAGCTTGGAATATCCTAAAAAACCTTCTAGATAACATAACGCATGATCAGAAAACATCATTCAATGGAAGCCTACCAGCCATCCAGAAGGAGTGGGAAAGGAACCACAATTCTAATATACAAGGGGCGGAGGCTATAGTCAGGGATGAAACTGAGGCTGAAACTCAGTAAGTTGTAAACTCTGACTCAGTAGGCCAGGATGTATATGACAGTAAACTAGAAAGTGTACCAGACAGCACTGACAGCTCGATAGGTACAGACACTACGACGGTTCCCGATAGAGCAATTCAGAACAGGACAGACTTATGCAAATTTTATGCAAAGGGCATATGCAAACATAGATATGCTGGTAATAAGAAAGGATTAGAATGCAGTTACCAACATACCAAAAAATGTTTAAATATGCTTAGGAAAGGTGAGTGTCGATTTGGATCAATATGTAGGTTTTTCCATCCTGACATGTGCCAAACCTCACTGGAGGACAGAAAATGCTATGACCTCAGCTGCCCACACTTTCACGTGAAAGGCACGGAACGCTACATAAAGAGTGGCAAGCAGGATAATGAATTTGGAGGAAACTCTATAAATTTTTTATACCAGACCGGCAGAGAATTCAAAAGGAGCAGCATGGAGATTGTATGGAACTGGATGCCAGATCCACTTGCATTCCAGAATTACAGATACAATTATCCACCGAAAGGGAACTACAACTACGACAGACAACTGCCCTACAACAATCAGTACTGGTCAGAACAAACTCATTATGTCCACGAATAATGGGCTTGCCAAAAAAGTCTCCCATTCAATCTATCACTAATAGAGTAACCTCATTCATCTTTGTCAACATACAAGGACTGAAAACAAGAACAAACAACAAAGTACAGTTCATAAATGGCCTCCTCACGGAGTCAAATGCAGTATTTGGATCTTTCACAGAAACCCATGCAGGGGAATTGTTGGACAGTGAGATCTGGATTCCAGGATATAACCTATACAGGAGTGATAGGAAAATTAGGTCACATGGAGGAGTGGGTCTGTATATTAGGGAAGACCTTGTATGCTCGGAGCTCCTAAACGTTACAAATGAGGTGGTAGAGGTACTGGGATTAAAAATAGAGAAAATAAATTTAGTGATTATTCTAATATACAAACCGCCAGATGCAACGGCTGAGGAATTCACAGAACAGATAAGCAAAATAGAGAATAGCCTTGATAATTTGGAGAACCCGATACCTGATATTATCTTCCTAGGTGACTTCAACTTGCCTAGTCTCAGGTGGAAAATAGCAAACAATAATATTATACCAGGAAATCTATCAGGACCTAACCAACCACAGATTAGAGAACTACTTAGATTCTGTGACAAATTTTCACTCAATCAGCAGATATCGGAGCCAACGAGAAATGAAAATATTCTAGATTTGGTCTTTACGAACAATGAAGACATTTTCAGAGACATTACGATATCAGATACCACATACTCAGATCACAAACTCATTGAAGTGCAAACGACCATCAATACTCAGAATAGACCTAAAACGATGATAAAGCGAGAGGGGCTATTCAGTAAATTCAATTTTAATAATAAAAGGATAGACTGGGAGATAATAAACAGGGAACTTACAAACATTCCATGGGGAACTGTTCTAAGTAATACAAGTCCTACAGAAGGAATAGAAAAACTGACTTCAGAAGCGTATCAAGTCTGTCTGAAACATGTTCCTTTGAGGAAAGCCAGAAAGAGATCTAACGTAAAAAGAGAACGCAGACGACACTATAAACGCAGGAAAACAATAACGGAACTGCTTATGCAGACACGAATTTCCCGTCAAAGAAGGAATAATTTAAATAGGGAGATTGACGAAATCGAGCGGAAATTCAAACACTCATATGAAACTGAAGAAAGGCAGTTAGAACAGAAAGCAATTCAGGAAATAAAGAAAAATCCAAAATATTTCTTCTCATATGCGAAATCAAAAGCAAAAACCACTACCAGTATTGGACCTATTCGTACAAGTAAAGGTTCATACACAGAGGATGACAAAGAAATTAGTGAAATCCTAAAAAAGCAGTATGAGGACATGTTTAGCACTCCAATAAACAACATGAAGGTGGAAGATCCAGACAATTTCTTTATGCGGGATATTCAAACCCCTGTAAATATAACTGATATAAACACGAGCGCACTAAATTTTGAAAAAGAAATTGAAAACATGCCCATGCACTCGGCCCCAGGTCCAGACTCATGGAATTCAATATTTATAAAGAAATGCAAAGTGCCGGTAGCACAGGCACTCAGTATAGTGTGGAGGAAGAGCTTGGACACGGGGGAGATACCAGATGCACTTAAAGTAGCAGACATAGCCCCTCTACACAAGGGAGGGAGCAAAGCATTGGCAAAAAATTATAGACCAGTTGCACTAATATCGCACATCATAAAAGTATTTGGGAGAGTGATTAGGAGTCAGGTCACCAATTTCATGGAGACCAATGACCTTCACAACCCAGGCCAACATGGATTTCGAGCGGGAAGATCGTGCCTCTCACAGCTACTTGAGCACTACGGCAAAGTCACTGAGGCATTAGAAGAAAAACAGAATGCTGATGTGATATACACTGACTTCGCAAAGGCTTTCGATAAATGTGACCATGGCGTGATAGCACACAAAATGAAGTCAATGGGAATAACCGGTAAAGTAGGACGCTGGATACTCAGTTTTCTGTCAAACAGGACTCAGCGAGTAACGGTCAACCATATAAAATCTAGTCCAAGTGCAGTGAAAAGCTCTGTACCTCAGGGTAAAGTCCTTGCACCGCTGCTTTTCCTTATTCTCATATCAGATATAGACAAAAATACAAGTCACAGCTTCGTATCATCCTTTGCAGATGACACAAAAATCAGTATGAAAATTACCTCGGCTGAGGACATTGAAAAACTTCAAGCTGATATTAATAAAGTTTTCGACTGGGCATCAGAAAATAACATTATGTTTAACGGTGATGAATTCCAGGTACTCAGGTACGATAAAAATGAGGACCTTAAACTTAATACAGAGTACAAAACACAATCAAATGTACCCATAGTAGGAAAACAGCATGTAAAGGTTTTGGGAATAATAATGTCTGACGACCTAAGGTTTAAGGAGCATAACCAAGAAAATATTGCGACAGCCAGAAAAATGATAGGATGGATTACGAGAACTTTCAAATCCAGGGATCCCATCACAATGGTTGTACTCTTCAAGTCACTTGTGTTGTCCCGTCTTGAGTACTGCTCAGTACTCACTTCCCCCTTCACAGCAGGAGAGATTGCTGAAATAGAGGGAATACAGAGAACATATACGGCACGCATAGACGCAATAAAGCACCTAAATTATTGGGATCGTCTCAAAGCCCTCCAAATGTACTCACTAGAAAGAAGACGAGAGATATATCAAATAATATACACCTGGAAGATACTGGAGGGCCAAGTACCAAATCTACACAGTAAAATAACAACGTACTGGAGTGAACGATATGGAAGAAAATGTAGAATAGAACCAGTGAAGAGCAGAGGTGCCATAGGCACAATCAGAGAACACTGTATAAACATCAGAGGTCCGCGGTTGTTCAACGTCCTCCCAGCAAGCATAAGAAATATTGCCGGAACAACCGTGGACATTTTCAAGAGGAAACTAGATTTATTCCTCCAAGGAGTGCCGGACCAACCGGGCTGTGGTGGGTATGTGGGCCTGCGGGCCGCTCCAAGTAACAGCCTGGTGGACCAAACTCTCACCAGTCAAGCCTGGCCTCGGGCCGGGCTTGGGGAGTAGAAGAACTCCCAGAACCCCATCAACCAGGTATCAACCAGGTACCAAGACCACTCGTGACCACCACCACCCGTGACCACCACCTCCTGTGACCACCACCACCCGTAACCACCACCACCTGTGACCACCACCACACCCGTGACCATCACCACCCGTGACCACCACCACCCATGATCACCACCACCACCGCCCGTGACCACTACCACCCGTCACCACCACCACCCATGACCACTACCACCCGTGACCATTACCTCCCATAACCACTACTGTCCGTGGCCACCACCACCCTTGACCACTAACACCACCCGTGACCATCACCACCTGTGACCACCACCCGTGACCACTACCACCACCACCTGTGACCACCACCATCCGTGACCACCACCACCCCATGGCCACCACCACCTGTGACGTCCACCACCCGTGACCACCACCATCCGTGACCACCACCACCCGTGACCACCACCATCTGTGACCACCACCACCCGTGACCATCACCACCCGTGACCACCACCACCCGTGACCACCACCACCGTCCGTGACCACCACCACCCGTGACCACCACCACCCGTGACCACCACCATCTGTGACCACCACCACCCGTGACCATCACCACCACCTGTGACGTCCACCACCCGTGACCACCACCACCGTCCGTGACCACCACCACCAGTGACCACCACCACCACCCGTGACCACCACCACCCGTGACCACCACCATCTGTGACCACCACCACCCGTGACCATCACCACCACTTGTGACGTCCACCACCAGTGACCACCACCATCACCCGTGACCACCACCCCCCCATGACCACTACCATCACCCGTGACCACCTCCATCTGTGACCACCACCACCCGTGACCACCACTACCTGTGACCACCACCACCTGTGACCACTACCACCACCACCTGTGACCACCACCACCATCCGTGACCACCACCACCTGTGACCACCACCCCATGACCATCACCACCCGTGACCATCACCACCACCTGTGACGTCCACCACCCGTGACCACCACCACCCGTGACCACCACCATCTGTGACCACCACCACCCGTGACCACAACGACCACCTATGACCACCACGACCACCTATGACCACCATAACCACCCGTGACCACAACGACCACCTATGACCACCACGACCACCTATGACCACCATAACCACCCGTGACCACCACCTCCCATGACCACCACTTCCACCCGTGACCACCACCACCCGTGACCACCACTACCACCCGTGACCACCACCACCCGTGACCACCACCACCCGTGACCACCACTACCACCCGTGACCACCACCACCACCCGTGACCACCACTACCACCCGTGACCACCACCACCCGTGACCACCACCACCCGTGACCACCACTACTACCCGTGACCACCACCACCCGTGACCATCACCACTTGTAACCACCACCACCTGTGACCACCACCACCCGTGACCACCACGACCACCTATGACCACCACCACCCGTGACCACCACGACCACCTATTGTAACAAACTAGGCTGTTGTAAGAATTATCCAGAGTGGTTTATCGACAAAAGAGAATGGGAAGCTGAGCCCGCATGGTGACCTGAGAACCTGACCCCCAGGGGAATTCGCGGTGGAAATAACCGACGCTTTGTTCATAGCTGCGTATAATGAATCATCCTATAGTATTCAGTAATTTAGAGAAAATTAGCCTTTATTCATTTTGCATTAAAATTGTATTGTATAATAGTACTGGATACAATATCAAGAGTATTCTAATTATTGAGTTTAAGTCACCATCAGTGACGTCACGAATCAGATCTAACTTGTAAGGCGGAGTGACCGGCGGTCATAGGTCAGCAGGGTTGACAGGTCTACTATTTCTCAAAGTTTTAATAACCATTTTTGTGATCGGGAACAGCTCTGCCGTAGATGTTTGTGTAATTTAATTTCAGTAAAATAACTCAACCAGTCTGGATCAATTAAGTACAACAGAGGTTAATTGTTATAACTTAAACCTTGCTAGTAACTTGGTGAAACTTTGACTAGGCGGAAGGTTACAATGCTCTGTCTGGGGTAGACGAGACAAGGGAGAGATCAGTGTGAATACGGGAGCAGCTGGGAGAGGTCAAACATCTTACCTCTCCCCAAGACCAGCCCAACACCCAGAGCTGGTCGCCCAAGGTATAGTTGCTATTGTTAATTATAGGGATAGTCTTCTCATTTGCCATTCAGGTCAAGTAGGGAGTGTTAAAGTGATAGGGAGTGAACATATTTAGATTTTGTTTTAGTTTTCTTTTAATAAATTAAGTTAATAATTTGCATTTTTATTGTCTCCATTTGGTTATGTGTATACTTGTCCTGGTCACGTGGTCCACACGAGGCAGAGTTGTATTGGGCGCCGATTCTAACATCGAATCGGAATTATCATTACCGTGTAATTTATTCCACACTCAAGGTCATCGTTTATAGTGGGGATCAAGCCCCAAGGTTGATTAATTAGCGTGATCGATCCAGACCTCGATCATTGCTCTTGTGTTACTGGTCTGGTGGTGGCAGCGTAGAGGCGACTCTAGGGTTTGCTCAGAGCCTAGGTCACGTCATACTGGGTGTAGAATCCTAAGTCGGTCAATCATCTTAGGACCACGTGGCGTGGAGTTGGCTTTGGTAAAAGTTTTGGAGTCCCTTGGTAGAGAATAAAAAGTAAGAATACGGGTAGAGGGAGTAGAAGGTAGAGAAGTAAAGAGAGAGGAACCCTAACCCGTGTTACACTATGACCACCACCAACACATATAACCACCACCACCACCCGTAACCACCACCTCCACCCGTGACCACCACCACCCGTGACCACCACTACCTGTGACCTCCACCACCCGTGATCACCACTACCTGTGACCACCACCACCCAAGTCCACCACCACCACCTGTGACCACCACCAGCACCCTAAACTACCACCACCACCCGTGACCACCACCACCACCCGTGACCACCACCACCACCCGTGACCACCACCTCCACCCGAGACCACCACCACCACCCGAGACCACCACCACCACCCGAGACCACCACCACCACCCGATACCACCACCACCACCAGTGACCACCACCTAAACCCATGACCACAACCACCTTTGACCAACACCACCCGTGACCAGCAACAATCGAGTGGTGGCAGTCACCACCACCACTATTAATCAAAATAGAGATCCTAAATATAGTTATTGCCCTTGTATATAAGTCAACGGAGGCAAACCCTCAGCAGTTTAAAGACCAACTAATGAAAATAGAACACTGGTTGGAGAACTCACAAATCCTGCCCCGAACATCATTCTGCTTGTGGTCTTCAACCTACGGCACCTGAAATGGAAGAACCTAGTTTATACAGTTATATCATAAAGAAAAGCAGGAAGCAGCCTAAATGAACAGACACATGCAAATGACCTGCTACGAATGTGCGATAGGTTTGCCTTAACCCACCAAACAGTAGAACCAACGAGGAAGGAGAACACGCTGGACCTTATTTTCACCAATAATGATGAATTGATCAGGAGCATAATGATTATAAATACCTGTTACTCTGATCACATCATAATTGAAGTTCTGCCAAGCATGGGGAATAGACCTTCTAAACCAGTCCCGTTTCCCAGTGGAGGAGATTTCAGCAAATTCAACTTCAATAAACAGATTAACTGGGAGCAAATAAACCAGGACATCACAGAAATAAACTGGGAAGAACAGCTGGAAAATGCAAACCTGAACCAATTCCTGGAAAAAATAAACTCAGTAGCACTAGAAATATGCTCAAACCGCATACCCCTAAGAAAAAAAGAGGAAGAGATGCAGATTGGAATGGGAATGTCGTTCCCTCGATAGGCGAAGAAAACAAATCGTGGAACAACTTGAGAGTCGCATCCTATCTCAAGAACAGCGAAGAATGTTAGGTAGAGAAATAGAAACAATTGAACTCAAGCTACAAGAATCATTCTAAACCCAGAAGAGGAAAAGAGAGAAGAAGGCCATCAGTGAAATGGAGAGAAATCCGAAATATTTTTTCTCGTGTGCAAAATAAAGATAAAAAAACACATCTAGTACCCAGCAAACAATTTTAGGTTGCCACAACATATCTGGAAAGTATTTGAAAGTATTGGAAACGTTTGTTTTATCGTATCAGATACGATATTGTGTGTGGACTTAAATAGGTTTCCAAAACTTATAACCAAGACATATGTATCTAACACTAATTTGAGATGTTGTGGCAACTTTACACTCCTAACATGAGTCATTCATAATCCATTCATATACCAATATGAATCTCTTATGAAAGGTTTGAGCCAATAATCTGAACCCTTTTCACATCTTTGTTGTTTAAAGTTAAATTTCTTGAAATTAAATTATATTTTATATTATATTATTTTTATTATATTTTATATTATATTATTATTTTCAATTTAAATATTAAAACCAATTTAAGGGTAAAAAAAATCTAATAATTTATATTTCTTTTATTATTTACTAAAAATTATAATTATTTACTAACGGAGAGAGGGGAGGCTGTACGGCGGAGAGTGGCGGCTGTGGCGGACAGTGGTGGCGTTGGCGGATAGTGGCGGCGGGCGGACAGTGGCGACGGCGGGCGGACAGTGGCGGCGGGCGGACAGTAGCGGCGGCGGCGGATAGTGGCGGCGGGCGGACAGTGGCGGCGGTGGCGGATAGTGGCGGCGGGCGGACAGTGGCGGCGGGCGGACAGTGGCGGCGGTGGCGGCGGGCGGACAGTGGCGGCGGGCGGACAGGGCGGCGGCGGGCGGACAGTGGCGGCGGGCGGACAGTGGCGGCGGGCGGACAGTGGCGGCGGGAGGACAGTGGCGGCGGGCGGACAGTGGCGGCTGTGGCGGATAGTGGCGGCGGGCGGACAGTGGCGGCGGCGGGCGGACAGTGGCGGCGGCGGGCGAACAGTGGCGGCGGCGGGCGGACAGTGGAGGCGGCGGGCGGACAGTGGAGGCGGCGGGCGGACAGTGGAGGCGGCGGGCGGACAGTGGAGGCGGCGGGCGGACAGTGGTGGCGGCGGGCGGACAGTGGTGGCGGCGGGCGGACAGTGGTGGCGGCGGGCGGACAGTGGTGGCGGCGGGCGGACAGTGGTGGCGGTGGCAGACAGTATGGTGGCGGTGGCGGACAGTGGCGGCGGTGGCGGACAGTGACGGCGGTGGCGGACAATGGCGGCGGTGGCGGACAGTGCCGGCGGTGGCGGACAGTGGCGGCGGTGGCGGACACTGGCGGCTGTGTCTGGCGGTGGTGGCGGGCGGTGGCGGGTGGCGGCGTCTGTGATGAGTGGTGGCGGCTGGCGGTGGTGGGTGGTGGCGGCGGTGGTGGTGGGTGGTGGTGGTGGGTGGTGGTGGCGGCGGCGGCTGGTGGTGGTGGGTGGTGGCGGCGGTGGTGGTGGTGGGTGGTGGTGGCGGCGGCGGCTGGTGGTGGTGGGTGGTGGCGGCGGTGGTGGTGAGTGGTGGTGGCGGCGGCGGCGGCTGGTGGTGGTGGGTGGCGGCTGTGGTGGGTGGTGGCGGGCGGTGGCGGGCGGTGGCGGGCGGCGGCGGCTGTGGTGGGTGGTGACGATCGGCGGTGGGGGGGGCTGGTGGCGGCGGCTGTGGTGGGTGGTGACGATCGGCGGTGGGGGGGGCTGGTGGCGGCTGGCGGTGGCGGCTTGCGGTGGCGACTGTGGCAACGGGCGGTGACTGCTGATAGCGGGCGGTGGTGGCGGCTGGTGGCAGGTGGTGGTGGCGGTGGTGGCGGCTGGTGGTGGCGGCTGGTGGTGGTGGCAGCTGGTGGCGGTGATGGCGGCTGGTGGCGGTGATGGCGGCTGGTGGTGGTGGTGGTGGCGGCTGGTGGTGGTGGTGGCAGCTGGTGGCGGTGATGGCGGCTGGTGGTGGTGGTGGTGGTGGTGGTGATGGCGGCTGGTGGCGGGCGGTGGCGGGCGGTGGCGGCTTGTGGCGGCTGGTGGTGGCGGCGGTGGTGGGTGGTGGTGGTGGGTGGTGGTGCCGGCTGTGGTGGGTGGTGGCGGTGGTGTCGGCGGCGGCTGTGGTGGGTGGTGGCGGCGGCGGCGGTGATGGGTGGTGGCGGCGGCGGCGGTGATGGGTGGTGGCGGCGGCGGTGGTGGTGGGTGGTGGTGGCGGCGGCGGTGATGGGTGGTGGCGGCGGTGGTGGTGGGTGGTGGTGGCGGCGGCGGCTGGTGGTGGTGGGTGGTGGTGGTGGGTGGTGGCGGCGGGTGGCGGTGGTGGGTGGTGGCGGCGGGTGGTGAGTGGCGGTGGTGGGTGGCGGTGGCTGGTGGCGGGTGGTGGCGGGTGGTGGCGGGTGGTGGCGGGTGGTGGGTGGTGGCGGGTGGTGGGTGGTGGCGGGTGGTGGGTGGTGGCGGTGAGTGGCGGTGAGTGGCGGTGGTGGGTGGCGGTGGCTGGTGGCGGGTGGCGGTGGCTGGTGGCGGGTGGCGACTGGTGGTGGCGGGTGGCGGCTGGTGGAGGGTGGTGGCGGGTGGCGGTTGGTGGCGGGTGGTGGCGGGTGGCGGCTGGTGGTGGGTGGTGGCGGGTGGCGGCTGGTGGTGGGTGGTGGCGGGTGGCGGCTGGTGGTGGGTGGCGGCTGGCGGCTGGTGGTGGGTGGTGGCGGCGGGTGGTGAGTGGCGGTGGTGGGTGGCGGTGGCTGGTGGCGGGTGGCGGCTGGTGGCGGGTGGCGGCTGGTGGTGGGTGGTGGCGGGTGGCGGCTGACGGTGGGTGGTGGCGGCTGGTGGTGGGTGGCGGCTGGTGGTGGGTGGCGGCGGGTGGCGGCTGGTGGTGGGTGGCGGGTGGCGGCTGGTGGTGGGTGGTGGCAGGTGGCGGCTGGTGGTGGGTGGTGGCGGGTGGCGGCTGGTGGTGGGTGGCGGCTGGTGGTGGGTGGTGGCGGGTGGCGGCTGGTGGTGGGCGGCGGGTGGCGGCGGCGGCTGGTGGTGGTGGGTGGTGGCGGCGGGTGGCGGTGGTGGGTGGCGGTGGTGGGTGGCGGTGGCGGTGGCGGTGGCTGGTGGCGGGTGGTGGCGGGTGGCGGGTGGTGGCGGGTGGCGGCTGGTGGTGGGTGGTGGCGGGTGGCGGCTGGTGGTGGGTGGCGGGTGGCGGCGGGTGGTGGGTGGTGGCGGCGTGGTGGTGGCGGTGGCGGTGGTGGGTGGCGGTGGCTGGTGGCGGCTGGTGGTGGCGGGTGGCGGCTGGTGGTGGGTGGCGGTGGGTGGTGGCGGGTGGCGGCTGGTGGTGGGTGGTGGCGGGTGGCGGCTGGTGGTGGGTGGTGGCGGGTGGCGGCTGGTGGTGGGTGGCGGCTGGTGGTGGGTGGTGGCGGGTGGCGGCTGGTGGTGGGGGCGGGTGGTGAGTGGCGGTGGTGGGTGGCGGTGGCTGGTGGCGGCTGGTGGCGGGTGGTGGCGGGTGGCGGCTGGTGGTGGGTGGTGGCGGGTGGCGGCTGACGGTGGGTGGTGGCGGGTGGCGGCTGACGGTGGGTGGTGGCGGGTGGCGGCTGGTGGTGCGTGGCGGCGGGTGGCGGCTGGTGGTGGGTGGTGGGTGGCGGCGGGTGGCAGCTGGTGGTGGGTGGTGGCAGGTGGCAGGTGGCGGGTGGCGGCTGGTGGTGGGTGGCGGCTGGTGGTGGGCGGCGGGTGGCGGCTGGTGGCAGCCAGCTGGGACACACCCTTCACCACTGAAGGTCTGAGCAAAACTAACCATATGTCTCTCTCACCCACCAGCCTAGTGTTGCCAGCTCGCGTTCTCAAAATGTTTCCTTCAAAGATTGTATATTATCTTTGAACAACAAGTTTGATTATCAAGGAAATAATGCATATATTATTGTCACATTAATACTGTGCAATATCTTATTACATTCCTGCTAAATAATTATAATTTGAAACAGGACAAAAAATCCCACATATATATAAAAACCAACATTAGAGATCACGAGGCCTAGGCCTCGCCTGTGACCACACATCCTGCCTCCCTGGCCTGCTACACTCACACACCTCACACTCTTAACTCTCTCATAATCACTCTCACTCTCTTACTCTGTCACTCTTACTCTCTGTCACTCTTACTCTCTGTCACTCTTACTCTCTGTCACTCTTACTCTGTCACTCTTACACTCTGTCACTCTTACTCTCTGTCACTCTTACTCTCTGTCACTCTTACTCTCTGTCACTCTTACTCTCTGTCACTCTTACTCTGTCACTCTTACTCTGTCACTCTTACACTCTGTCACTCTTACTCTCTGTCACTCTTACTCTGTCACTCTTACTCTCTGTCACTCTTACTCTCTGTCACTCTTACTCTCTGTCACTCTTACTCTCTGTCACTCTTACTCTGTCACTCTTACTCTGTCACTCTTACACTCTGTCACTCTTACTCTCTGTCACTCTTACTCTGTCACTCTTACTCTCTGTCACTCTTACTCTCTGTCACTCTTACTCTCTGTCACTCTTACTCTCTGTCACTCTTACTCTGTCACTCTTACTCTGTCACTCTTACTCTCTGTCACTCTTACTCTGTCACTCTTACTCTCTGTCACTCTTACTCTGTCACTCTTACTCTCTGTCACTCTTACTCTCTGTCACTCTTACTCTCTGTCACTCTTACTCTCTGTCACTCTTACTCTCTGTCACTCTTACTCTCTGTCACTCTTACTCTCTGTCACTCTTACACTCTGTCACTCTTACTCTCTGTCACTCTTACTCTCTGTCACTCTTACTCTGTCACTCTTACTCTCTGTCACTCTTACTCTCTGTCACTCTTACTCTCTGTCACTCTTACTCTCTGTCACTCTTACTCTGTCACTCTTACTCTCTGTCACTCTTACTCTCTGTCACTCTTACTCTCTGTCACTCTTACTCTCTGTCACTCTTACTCTGTCACTCTTACACTCTGTCACTCTTACTCTCTGTCACTCTTACTCTGGCACTCTTACTCTCTGTCACTCTTACTCTCTGTCATTCTTACTCTCTGTCACTCTTACTCTACTCTCTGTCACTCTTACTCTGTCACTCTTACTCTCTGTCACTCGTACTCTGTCACTCTTACTCTCTGTCACTCTTACTCTGTCACTCTTACACTCTGTCACTCTTACTCTCTGTCACTCTTACTCTGTCACTCTTACTCTGGCACTCTTACTCTCTGTCACTCTTACTCTCTGTCATTCTTACTCTCTGTCACTCTTACTCTACTCTCTGTCACTCTTACTCTGTCACTCTTACTCTCTGTCACTCTTACTCTCTGTCACTCTTACTCTCTGTCACTCTTACTCTGTCACTCTTACTCTCTGTCACTCTTACTCTCTGTCACTCTTACTCTCTGTCACTCTTACTCTGTCACTCTTACTCTGTCACTCTTACTCTCTGTCACTCTTACTCTGTCACTCTTACTCTCTGTCACTCTTACTCTCTGTCACTCTTACTCTGTCACTCTTACTCTCTGTCACTCTTACTCTCTGTCACTCTTACTCTCTGTCACTCTTACTCTCTGTCACTCTTACTCTCTGTCACTCTTACTCTCTGTCACTCTTACTCTCTGTCACTCTTACTCTCTGTCACTCTTACACTCTGTCACTCTTACACTCTGTCACTCTTACTCTCTGTCACTCTTACTCTCTGTCACTCTTACTCTCTGTCACTCTTACTCTCTGTCACTCTTACTCTCTGTCACTCTTACTCTCTGTCACTCTTACTCTCTGTCACTCTTACTCTCTGTCACTCTTACTCTCTGTCACTCTTACTCTCTGTCACTCTTACTCTGTCACTCTTACTCTCTGTCACTCTTACTCTCTGTCACTCTTACTCTGGCACTCTTACTCTCTGTCACTCTTACTCTCTGTCATTCTTACTCTCTGTCACTCTTACTCTACTCTCTGTCACTCTTACTCTCTGTCTCTCTCTGTCACTCTACTCTCTGTCAACTCTCTGTCACTCTTACTCTCTGTCACTCGTACTCTCTGTCACTCTTACTCTCTGTCACTCTTTCTCTGTCACTCTTACACTCTGTCACTCTTACTCTCTGTCACTCTTACTCTGTCACTCTTACTCTGGCACTCTTACTCTCTGTCACTCTTACTCTCTGTCATTCTTACTCTCTGTCACTCTTACTCTACTCTCTGTCACTCTTACTCTGTCACTCTTACTCTCTGTCACTCTTACTCTCTGTCACTCTTACTCTCTGTCACTCTTACTCTCTGTCACTCTTACTCTCTGTCACTCTTACTCTCTGTCACTCTTACTCTGTCACTCTTACTCTCTGTCACTCTTACTCTCTGTCACTCTTACTCTCTGTCACTCTTACTCTCTGTCACTCTTACTCTCTGTCACTCTTACTCTCTGTCACTCTTACTCTCTGTCACTCTTACTCACTCTCAGTCACCCTTACCCATTCATACTCACTCTCTCACTCTTACTCTCATACTCTTACTCTCAATTACTCTTACTCTCAATCACTCTTTCTCCCAATCACTCCTACTCCCAATCACTCCTACTCTCAATCACTCCTACTCTCATTCTTACTCTTACTCCCAATCACTCTTACTCTCAATCACTCTTATTCTCATTCTTACTCTCACTCTTACTCTTACTCCCAATCACTCTTACTCCCAATCACTCTTACTCTCAATCACTCTTACTCTCAATCACTCTTACTCTCAATCACTCTTACTCTCATTCTTACTCTTACTCACTCTTACTCTCAATCACTCTTATTCTCATTCTTACTCCTACTCTCACTCTAACTCCTACTCCCAATCACTCTTACTCCCAATCACTCTTACTCTCCATCACTCTTACTCCCAATCACTCTTACTCTCAATCACTCTTACTCTCAATCACTCTTACTCTCAATCACTCTTACTCTCACTAACTCTCAATCACTCTTACTCTCACTCTAACTCTCAATCACTCTTACTCTCATACTCACCCTTACTCTCAATCACTTTACTCTCACTCTTACTCATTCTGTCACCCTTACTCTCACTCTTACTCACTCTGTCACTCTTACTCACTCTCAGTCACTCTTACTTATACTCACTCTTACTCACACTTACACACTCTCTGGCACTCTCACTCACCTTCAGTCACTCTTACTCACTCTTACCCACTCTCGCTCACTCTTACTCACTCTAGTTAATAAGAACACGCCAATATAAGACAACAAAACGTTTTCAGATTCGTTCTCACCACTTTCCAGCAACTTTTATAATTTATATAAATTATCTTAGGGAATAATACATAAATTATATATTTAAACATGATATTAGTGTTTAGTGGAATGCATAAGGAGTCAAATTGTGTTAAAAAGAGCGATTTTTAGAAAATTTGGAAAACTACTTTTTTCTGTTCATATTATAACTAAATGGATTTTAAAGGTTTCACTCAGCCAATATATATATCATTCACAATTTATTAATGAATTTTACAAAAAAACACCATAAATTTTATATTTAAACATGTAAAAACTATTTGTTTTACATTTGGAAGAAAATAATTGTAGAAAAACAATTTATAATTAAACCTTTGTGTTTGGATTTTTTGAGTAAAAGTTTCTCAAAGGCTCTCCTGCACCATTCTCAATGCAAATCATTCCCACACCTATGGGAAGAGATAGGCGAACGTTGTGTAGATGATTTGTGTTTGCTGGGTATCTGGCTCCTGCAAAGGGAAGATAGAATTTTCACCGATGACAACAAAGAAATGAGAGAGTTACTGAGGAAGTAGTACGACTGTTTTCAGCGAGCCTCTAAACACACTAAAGATTGATAACCCTAATGAATTTTTCATGGATATGATATCAACATTAAATCATATATCAGACGTCACCCTATCCCCACTGGATTTTGAAGAAGCCATAAACAGTATGCCTATGCACTCTGTACCAGGCCCGGATTCTTGGAACTCCATATTCATCAAGAACTGAAAAAAAACACTATCGCAGGCCCTTCACATTCTTTGGAGACAAAGCCTAGATACTGGTGATACCCTGACATACTAAAAACAGCAGAGATAGCACCACTCCAAAGGGAGGAAATAAGACAGAGCAAAAATTTACAGGCCGAAAGCACTAACATCCCACATCATAAAAATTTTGAGAGAGTGCTAAAAAGTAAGATCACAAAAAACATAGAATCACAGCATTTCCATAATCCTGGACCACATGGTTTCAGAACAGGGCGCTCTTTCATGTCGAAGTTCCTGGACCACTATGACATGGCATTAGATGCCATGGAAGACAAACAAAATGATAATGTAATTTACACAGATTTCGCAAAAGCCTTTGACAAATGTGACTGTGAGAGGATGGTCTCTCATGATTATCCCACAGCTGACTTGAATGGCTCATTGCAGTGCACAGTGCACCGATCCTCGTGCACAAGCCCTATCTCTGTTAACCCTGGATAGTAAATTGGCATGTTGGGTACCTCCAGGATGCCCACTTAACCAGGGATATGTTTATAATACGAAGGCCACCGTATGTCCAGGCAGGAAGTAGATACAGGGAAGTTAAACATACTTGCCACAGGGTCAGTGAGAACACAGGAGGTATCAGGCGTGAGAGTGGGTGAGGAGACGCCAGCTCAGGCAACAGATCTGACCTCTGGGGTCAGCCTCAACCGGCGTGATGGAGAATAACAACTGTGACGTGGTCATGACGTGTTCATGACGTCACCTCTGCTACTGATCAGAGAACGATTAATATGATTGGTTCCTGCTCTTTTGCTGCAAAGACATTGGTCAACTGTAATCCCTAGTGTGTGTCCCACGAGATGCCCTACAGCCGGTGGCAAGAGCATTCACGTGAGGGAGCCCATGCATAGAGGACGTGTCCTGTTCTGTCTATGGGCCAATAGACAGAAGAACACCGTCCATTCCTCACCGTTAGGTTAAACTCAGCGTCTTTTCGATATACCAACGCTCGCCTGGAATCGGGACTGTGACTATATTGTTTAGAAGCCTAGTGACAAATCACCAGAGCGAAACAGACTGGTATCAGGTAACCCTGGTGACAAATTAAGGCCATCTGTGAGTGACCTAGAGTGAACTAAGGCAGTGCCGCCGCCTAAGTAATCTGTGTGTGACTTTTACCACAGTGTACCGCATGGTACCATATAGTCAGCCGCCACTCTGTCCCAGGCGTGTAGCCCACCAGCCGTCGCCCTCACTGTACCACGTGACGTCACCACCCTTACTCATCGCCAGGGCCACCAAGTGTGTGCATGTGTCAGCTAGACATACAGCACAGTCTCCTGAGAGTATCACCATGTCAAGTACGGTTTGTGGGAAAGCCTGTCGTCAATGGTCTCACATCATAACGAGGAAACCAGCTATCAGGCCACCTACGAGTTCTTGCATAAATGTGCCTGAGTGAATGAATGAATAAGAGATATACCCTACCTCTAAGTACAAGATCTTGTCATTGTTTTATTGTGTCTGTGTGTGTTGATCTGATGAATCAACCACAGTTCTCACCTTCTCATACCTGACATAGGTATAGGTGAAGACACCCGAAGGTGTATGCGTGTTTATCTGAGTGGTATCATGACATTACACTCGTCTGTGAATGTGAGCTTCACATACACCACACATTTAGTTATTGTGTGATATCTATAGTGTGCATTTTGTTGCCTGTCCCATTGACAGTGTATTTGTGATTTATTGCATATCATTACCCGAGTATCCGGTTGGAACTCTTGTGATCCCTTTGCATACCGGCAGTAGTTTGCCGTGTTAATGATTGGCTGTCAATTGTGTTAAGTTAGGTATTTCGCCACGAGTGGATCCGAATCGATTAGCCAGATTTAAAGAATCTCGCTAATTCAACCATAACCCTTCTGATGCCAATCTAAAGTAAATCAAGCTCCCTTTGTATTAGTGGTTAAGTTAGTAAATAAACTACTGTTAAGCTTTATGCGGTGTTTCCGTTGAACCACTTCTGAATACTGCCAACTATTTACTTCAGCTCCAGGTGTCTCCAACACCGAGTTGCCTAATTCACTAAACTATAAATGTGATGATGACCCTAGGAGTCCCTCAAAGTGTTAAATCACTGAGGAGATTCCAACGATCAACGTAGACCAGGACCAGGTGAGACTAGTCTGAGAAGAGACCCTCAAGGACTCTAATTCGTCCTTGCTCCCAGGCCCTGTATGGTTGCTCTCGTATTTTCTCTGCTGATTCTGACAGCTTCGTGAAGCGTCTGCCACATGTACAATGGCGACGTACTCATTGCAGTCGGGAAAGCAAAATGGAAACCCCCCACAGTGACCAAGGTGTTATTCCACATAAAATGCGTTCATAATGAATTACCGGAAAAAAGGCAGATAGATCTACAATTTCCTGACTAAGAGAACCCAATGTGTAATAGTCAACAAAATAAAATCCAGCCCATCAACCGTGCAGTGCTCAGTTCCCCAGTATACTGTGGTTGCTCCAGTACTTTTCCCATCCTCATGTCGGATATAAACAAGGACACAATCTATAGTACTGTATCATCTTTTGCAGATGACACTTGAATTTTTATGAGAGTAGGCAACATAGAGGACACGCAAACCTGCAATCAGATGTAGTTCAGGTCTTTCTATTGGTTACAGAAAATAATATGGTGTTTAACGAAGATAAGTTTCAGCTCATGCGCTATGGAAAAAATGAAAATATAAAAACGGAAACCACGTACAAAACTCAGGCAAATCATAACATAGAACGAAAAGGCAATGTAAAGGATCTGGGTGTACTGATGTGGGAAGACCTTACATTTCAAGAACACAATAAAGTAGCTATCATAACTGCAAGAAAAATGACAGGTTGGATAACAAGAACTTTTCACACTAGAGATGCTATGCCGATGATGATACTTTTAAAGACGCTAGTGCTGTCTTGAGTGGAATACTGCTGCACAATGACAGCCGCTTTCAAAGCTGGAGAAATTGCTGACCTGGAGAACGTGCAGAGATCCTTTACTGCTAAAATCCACTCAGTAAATCACCTAAACAACTGGGACCGACTAAAGAGCATAAATCTGTATTCCCATGAGCGCAGGCGATAGAGATACAAAATAATCTATACGTGGAAAATAATAGAGGAGCTGGTTCCAAATTTGAACACAGAAATAACATGACATGTGACCAGAAGGCATGGCAGGATGTGCAGAATACCCCTGATGAAAACCAGAGGTACAACAGGTACTATGAGTGAGAAAGCTATCAACATCAGAGGCCCGAGACAGTTCAAAATGCTTCCACTTCACATAAGGGGCATTACTGGCCGACCCCTCACAGTGTTCATGAGAGAACTTGACAAACACCTATAAAGGATACATGATCAACAAGGCTGTGACTCATACTTCAGGCTGCGAGCAGCCGCGTCCACAGCCTGGTTGATCAGTCCAGCAACCAGGAGGACTGGTCGACGACCGGGCCGCAGGAATGCTAAGCCACCACCCATGAACACCACCACCCGTAATGGACATGCATACATGCACCTGAACACTACATGTACACTTCAAGTTCAAGTATGTATATTGAGATAAGCAAGAAATACATCTCAAAGGGATAGAGTAGCTAAGGCTATTTCTACCCCCCAAATGTACGCTACACTTACGCTACACTTACACTAAACGTACACTACACATACACTACACGTACACTACACAAAACATACACTACACGTACACTACACGCACACTACACATTCACTCACTACACACACACTACATGCACACTACACGTACACTACATGTACACTACACGTACACTACACATACGCTACATGTACACTTCACGTAAACTACACACATACACTACACATGCACTACGTGTACACTACACGTACACTACACATACACTACACATACAGTACACATATGCTACACATACACTACACGTACACTACACGCACACTACACGCACACTACACATACGTACACTACACATGCACTACGTGTACACTACACGTACACTACACATACACTACACATACAGTACACATATGTTACACATACACTACACGCACACTACACATACAGTACACATATGCTACACATACACTACACGTACACTACACGTACACTACATGCACACACTACACATACGCTACACGTACACGCACATACAATACATGTAAAATTCACGCAAACTACACATACACTACACGTACACTACACATACACTACGCATACACAACACATACACTACATGTACACTACACATACACTACACATACACTACGCATACACAAATCATGCACTACACATGCACCACACGTACAAGTACTCATACACTACACGTACAATACACACACACTACATGTACACTACACATACACACTACACGTACACTACACATACAGAACACATACACTACATGTACACTACACACACACTACACATTCACAACACATACACTACATAAACACTACACATACACTACACATACACTACACATACACTACACATACACTACACATACACTACACATACACTACATATACACCACACGTACAAGTACACATTCACTACTCATACAATACACGCACACTACAGGTACACTACACATACACACTACACGTACACTACACATACTGTACACATAAACACTATACGTACACTACACATACTGTACACATACACTACACGTACACTACACTTACAATACACGTACACTACACATACCCTACACGTACACCAAACGTACACTACACATACTCAACACTTACACTACACATACACTACACGTACACTACAAATACACATACACTACATACACACTACACGCACTTTACTCACACACTACACATACACTAAGCTTTTACTACACATGCACTAAACATGCACTGCAGGTAAACTACATACATACACTACACACACACTACACATACACTACAAATATACATTACACACACACTACACATTCACTAAATACACACTCAACACATACACTATACGCACACAACACGCACACAACCCGCACATTACATATACACTACACGTACAATACACGCACACTACACGTACACTACACTTACACTACACAAACACTACACGTACACTACACATACACAACACGTACACTACACATACACTACACGTACTAAACATGTACACTTCACATACACTACATGTACGCTACACATCCACTACACATTCACTACAAGTACACTACACATGCACTACACATACACTTCACATATACTACACGTACACCAAATGTACACCAAATGTACACTACATGTATACTACATGCACACTATACGCACACTACATGCACACAACACGTACACTACACATACGTTACACATACGCTACACATATGCTATATGTACACTACAAGTACACTACACATACACTACACGTACACTACATGCACACTAAACATAAACTACATGTACACTACACATACACTACACATACTCTACAAGTACACTACTCCTACACTAAACAGGCACTACACATGCACTACACGTACACTACACACATTACACGTACACTACAAATATACATTACACACACACTACACATTCACTAAATGCACACTACACACATTTACTGAATGCACAGTACACACACTCTACACATACACTATACGCACACTACACGCACACAACCCGCACATTACATGTACACTACACATGCACTACATGCACACTACACATACACTACATGTACACCCCACATATGCTTCACATACACATACACTAATACACTTCACGTTCACTACATATACGCAACATATTTTTACACTATGCATATACTACACGCACACTACATGCACACTACATGCATGCACGCAACATGCACGCTAAACGCTCACACATCACATACAGTACACATGCACTACACACACATACACTACATGTACACTACACGCACACTACACGCACACTACACTTACACTACACAAACACTACATGTACACTACACATACACTAAACGTACACTACCCATACACTACACGTACTAAACATGTACATTACACATACACTACATGTACACTACACGTACACTACACATGCACTACACATACAATTCACATATACTACACGTACACCACACGTACACAACATGTATACTACATGCACACTATACACACACTACACGCACACAACACGTACACTAAACGTACACTACACATACACTATACATACACTACACGTACACTACACACACACTACATGTACACTACACATACACTACACGCACACTACATGCACACTACACGTACACTACACATACGTTACACATACGCTACACATATGCTATATGTACTCTATAATTACACTACACATACACTACGTACACACTAAACATAAACTACATGTACACTACATGTTAGGGAGCCGGTCGGCCGAGCGGACAGCACGCGGGACTTGTGATCCTGTGGTCCCGGGTTCGATCCCGGGCGCTGGCGAGAAACAATGGGCAGAGTTTTTTTCACCCTATGCCCCTGTTACCTAGCCGTAAAATAGGTACCTGGGTGTTAGTCAGCTGTCACGGGCTGCTTCCTGGGGGTGGAGGCCTGGTCGAGGACCGGGCCGCGGGGACACTAAAGCCCCGAAATCATCTCAAGATAACCTCAAGAAGATACACATACACTACACATACACTACACACACACTACACATACACTACAAGTACACTACTAATACACTAAACATGCACTACGCATGCACTACACACACACTACACATACACCACACACACACTACACACACACTACACACACACTACACATAAACTACAGGCACACTACGCGCACACAACCTGCACACTACACGTACACTACACATACACTACATGTACACTACACTACACGTACACCTCACATACGCTTCACATTCATATACAACACATGTACACTACACATACAATACTCATTCACTACACAAACACTACACATACACAACACATACACTACACATACACTACACGTACACTACACGTACACAACACATACACTACACGTACACTACACGGACACTACTTGCACACAACATGCACACTACACACACAGTAGATGCACGCTAATCGAACACACTATACATGCACTACTCACACACACACATACACTACACACACACTACACATTATTGTAGTGTGGGTTGGTGGTGTTGTCGTCGTCGTTGACCCTTCTTTACGGACAACCCAACTAACAACTCGGCGGAGTGTTTATACTTTACCAGATCACCCTGGGCGCTTCTGGCTCTTGGAGAGGAGCTCAACGTCACACGTTTAGGGGATGCGGCTCCAATACTTAGCCTCGTTGTCACGTGCACACACCCACTCGAGCCGCTGTGACTCACCACTCTCTCCTTAGATATGATCTCCTATATGATATGTGATATGATCTCCTCAATCCCCTTTGACTTATTAGTTTTCCGTACTACCCTGTCCACAGCAGTGGTTCTTGGTACTTTTTCTCTCTCTCTCCTTCTTTACTACATCCTGGGAAGCCTCACTTGGACAAGGGCAAACACCAGCAAATTTTAATACATTTACTGGACAAAGCACATACACAATACATACACACATATAATAATAATGAATCCCATGCTCTATACTATTTCAGTCAGGTTGAACTCCAACACCATCAGAACTCTATCATCAGCTTATCAAGTGGTATCCTATCTCCTGATTCACCACCTAATATTACCAACCTCCACAAGTAGGTCAAGTCTTATAATACAATGTTGCACTATCAGCAAGAGAATATATATATCTATAACCATGTACAAGGAAAATCAGCGTATGAATGTAATAACATATATATCAGTATAAATGTTCCTTGATACACAACAATGATCAATCGATCACCCTATCAGTCCTAGAACACATACATCTGTAGGTAATCCAGCCTACGACTGTAACTCTAAACTTCAGTATAAACACTCCTCGGAACAAGAATGCAAACAATCACCCACCTCTCACTGCGTTTTGCACGTTAATGACAACCAAACCTCTATCACCTCCCAACAAGTAATCATTTAGAACTTCCCTTCCACATCTGGAAGTTCACTACCCTGGTCTCTTCAGGTTCTTCCGAGTTTAACTACCAGGACCCTCTGCAGCTCCTCCAGGCTTCTACACCATGAAGTTTTCCTCGAGCAACTATGGTGCTTCACCACCTCTACAGAAGCACGTGACACCCCTCTTCACTGCTTCTCCTCACAGCTCGAGGTCCTCTCCTCCACTACCTTGGGGTTTCACCAACTACTCCCTCTGTGCTGGCTTCGAAGTTCTCAGCAACTTCTTCCCCAAAGACAAACCTGCAACCCATTGACACTCCAATAAAAATGTTTCCCCTTAAACACATAAACAAAAATAACAACACAATATGTTTGCCTCCTACATCTATCTGCTCTCTACACCCTATGAGAGTGGACTCCCCCTTTTTGGGGTGGTCCATGCTCCGCCTTGCCCGGCCGTCCTCACTCACTCTGGGAGGGTCCTCCGCCGTCAGGAGCTGGGCTCCCACAGTCACCCACAAGCTCTCAGAGGAGACGGATGTCGCAACGTCCTCCAGGATGTTCCTCCCTCTCTACTCTCTTATTTTAGGCCTTCTGCCTTATCAAAACATGTCTAACTTATCAATAAACATTACTACTGTCGCTGGGCACACGACCAAATACAAGCAATCACTATGAACTGGCTTAAATCGTGCTTACCACAGACTGCCTAGTTGAGGGCTCGATTCCACAGCTGGAACGTCTGCACACTTCTCCTCTCTTGGAGATATATACCTAGGGGTTCCTTTCTGACGGGAGCTCAAACGGAGCACGGCTTCCCCTTGTGATGTCTGGCACTCAAGTGAGTTCAAAACCCTCCAGAAGTGAGCCTCACGCCTCCAGCAAATTATCCACATCTCCTAACCAGTCATTTATCTATTTTCTTATTCACTTCCCATAATCTCAAATTGTTTATTAAATCCAACCAACTATTTTACATCTGTGTTATCACCTTTATATTTCCTAGACCTTCTAGTCTGGTTAGGCTTGATAGAATAATTTTCAAAGGGGAGACTCGTTTTTCGGCTACCTGGGATCATAACACTATACACTACACATACACTATACTACACACATACTACACTTACACTACATGTACACTACACACACACTACACACACACTACACGTACAATACACGTACACTACACGTACACTACACGCACACTACATGCACACTACACGTTCACTACACATACAATACACGTACACTACACATACACTACACATCCACTAAACATATGCTACATATACAATACACGTACAATATACGTATGCTACACATACAATACACGTACACTACACGTACACAACACGCACACTACACGTACACTAGGCGTACACTTCACATACGCTTCACATACGGTACATGTACACTACAAGTACACTACACATACACTACTCGTACACTACACGCACACTACAAGCACACTACACATACACTACACATGCACTATACACACACATACAATACACACACACGAAACATACACTACACGTACACTATACTACACATATACTACATGTACACTACACGTACACTACACGTATACCACATGTACACTATACGCACACTACACTCACACAACACGTACACTTCACGTACACTAAACATACACTACACATACACTACACTACACATAAAATACACATACACTACACGAACACTAAAGGCACACTACACGTACACTACACATACACTACACGTACACTACACATACGCTAAACATACGCTTCATGTACACTACAAGTACACTACATATACACTTCACGTACACTACACACACACCAAACAAAACTACACAAACACTCTACATACACTACACACACACTACACATACACTAGAAGTACACAACACATTCACTACACATGCACCACATGTACACTACACACATACATTACACACTCGCTACACGTACACCACATGCACAATACACACACACTACACATACACAACACGCACATTACATGCACACAACCCACACTATACACGTACACTACACTTACACTTCGTGCACACTACACATACACTGCACATTCACTGCACGCACACCTCAAATATGCATCACATACACATACACCACACGTACCCTACACATACACCTCAAATACGCTTCACATACACAAACACAACATGTACACTACACGTCCAATACTCATTCACTACCCAAACACTACACATACTCTACACATACACTACACGTACACCAAACATACACAACACATACACAACACATACACTACATGCACACCACATGCACACTACACGTACACTACACGCACACTGTACGCACGCTACATGTACGCTAATCGAACACACTACACGTACACTACACATGCACTACACACACACATTCACGCGACACACACACATACACAACATGTACACTATACTACACATATACTACACGTACACAACACGTACACTACACATGCACTACACATACACTACAAACACACTACACATGCACTACACGTACACCACACATACTCTACACATACATTACACATGCACTACATGCACACTACACTTACACTACACGTACACTAGACATGCAATACACATATACTAAACGTACATTACACATATGCTACACATACAATACACGTACACTACACGTACAGTACACGCACACTACACATACACTACATGTATACTTCACGTACAATACACATTCACTAAAACATTCACTACACATACACTTCACATGCATTACACATACACTACACATTCACTAAATATATGTTACACGTACACTACAATTACATTACACGTTCATTACACATATACAACAGCTACATATACACTACACCTACACATGCACTACATGTACACTACAATTACTATACACGTACACTAGACATTCACTATACGTACACATATACTACATGCATACTACTCACACACTACACAGTCACTACACATGCACTACACCTACACATACACTACATATACACACTACACAAACACTGCACGTACACCACACTTACACTACACCTACACTACATGTACACTTCTCGTACACTACACGTTCACTACACATACACATACACCACATGTACACTACACATTCAATACTCATTCACTTCATAAATACTACACATACACTACACGTACACTGCACGTACTCAACACATACACTACATGTACACTACACATACACTATACTACAAATATACTACACGTACACTACACGTACATTACTCGTAAACTACTCATACACTACTCTACCCATACACTACACTACACTTACACTACGCATGCACTATTTGTATTCTACACGTACACTACAAATACACTACACGCACACTACATGCACACTACACATAAATTCACATACACTACACATACGCTACATGTAATCTACAAGTACACTACACATACACCACACATACACTACATGCACACTAAACATGCACTACATGTACACTACACATACACTACACATACACTACACGCACACTACACATACACGACATGTACACTACACATACAATACACGTACACAACACTTACACTACACGTACACTACACATACAATACACGTACACTTCACGTACACTACATACACACTATACACGCACAACACGTACACTTCACATACAATATACATTCACTACACATTCACTACACATACACTACACATACACTACACATACACTACACACAAACTACACATTCACTAAACATATGCTACACGCACATTACACATACACTACATGTACACTACATGCACACTACACTTACACTACACATTCGCTACACGAACACTGCACATACACTACACATAAAGTTTACGAACACTACACATTCACTACACGTACAATACACATTCACTGCACGTATAATACACATTCACTGCACAAACTCTACAAGTACATTACACATACACTAGACATACACTACATGTACGTTTCACATGCACTAAGCATACACTACACATATACTACACGTACATGTACACATATACTACAGGTGCACTACACGCACAGTACACGTATGCTACAATTAATTTACACGCACACTACACGTAAGCATACACATACACTACATGCATAAAACATGCACACTACACTCACACTATACATACACTACAGGTAAACTACACATGCACTACACACACACATACACTACACACACACTACACATACACTACACATGCACTACACGTACACTACAAACATACATTACACACACACACTACACATACACTACACATGAACTACACACATACATTTCTCATACACTACACACACATTACACATACACTACATGTACACTACAAACATACACTACACACATACTACACACACACTACACATACACTACACATACACTACATATACACTACACATACACTACACATATACTACACGTACATTATACGTTCAAAACACATACGCTACACGCACACTACACGCACACTACAAGCACACTACACATACACTATACATGCATTATACACACACATACACTATACATGCATTATACACACACACACTACACACACACTACACATACACTACACACACACTAAACATACACTACATGTACACTATACTTCACATATACTACATGTACTCTACACGTACACTACACGTATACCACATGTACACTATATGCACACTACAATCACACAACACGTACACTTCACGTACACTACACATACACTACATATACACTACACTACACATACACTACACATACACTACACTACACATACAATACACATACACTACACATACACTACACGCACACTACACGTACACTACACATACACTACACGTACACTACACATAAGCTACACATACTTTTCATGTACGCTACAAGTACACTACATATACACTACACGTACACTACACACACACACCAAACAAAAACTACACAAACACTCTGCATACACTACATACACTAGAAGTACACAACACATTCACTACACATGCACCACATGTACACTTCACACATACATTACACACACACTACATGTACACCACACGCACAATACACACACACTACATATACACTACACGCACACTACATGCACACAACCCACACTATACACGTACACTACACTTACACTTCGTGCACACTACACAGACACTGCACATTCACTACACGTACACCTCACATACGTTTCACATACACATACACCACACGTACCCTATACATACACCTCAAATACGCTTCACATACACAAACACAACATGTACACTACACGTCCAATACTCATTCACTACACAAACACTACACATACTCTACACATACACTACACGTACACTACACATACACAACACATACACTACACATACACTACATGCACACTACATGCACACTACACGCACACTACACGCACACTACACGCACGCTACAAGTACGCTAATTGAACACACTACACGTACACTACACATGCACTACACACACACATTCACTCGTCATACACACATACACAACACACACACTACACACACACTACACAAACACTACACATACACAACATGTACACTATACTACACATGTACTACACGTACACTACACGTACACTACACATACACTATATATACACTACAAACACACTACACATACAATACAGTACACATACTCTAAACGTACACTACACGCTCACTACATGTACACTACACATACACTACATGCACACTACATGTACACTTCACATACTCTACACATACATTACACAAACACTACATGCACACTACACTTACACTACACGTACACTAGACATGCAATACACGTATACTAAACGTACACTACACATATGCTACACATACAATACACGTACACTACACATACAGTACACGCACACTAGATGCACACTACACATACACTACATGTACACTTCACGTACAATACACATTCACTAAAACATTCACTACACATATTCTTCACATGCATTACACGTACACTACACATTCACTAAACATATGCTACACGTACACTACAATTACATTACACGTTCACTACACATATACAACAGCTACATATACACTACACCTACACATACACTACATGTACACTACAATTACTATACACATACACTACTCATTCACTATACGTACTCATATGCTACAAGCATACTATTCACACATAACAGTCACTACACATGCACTACACATGCACTACACCTACACATACACTACATATACACACTATACATACACTACACGTACACCACACGTACACTACACGTACACTACACGTACACTACTCATACACTACACCTACACTACATGTACACTTCGTGTACACTAAACGTTCGCTACACATACGCATACACCACATGTATACTACACGTTCAATATTCATTCACTTCACAAATACTACACATACACTACACGTACACTGCACGTACTCAACACATACACTACATGCACACTACACGTACACTATACTACACATATACTACACGTACACTACACGTACACTACTCGTACACTACTCATACACTACTCTACACATACACTACACTACACTTACACTACACGTGCACTATTTGTATTCTACATATACTCTACATATACACTACACGAACACTACATGCACACTACACATAAATTCACATACCCTACATATACGCTACATGTAATCTACAAGTACACTACACATACACCACACGTACACTACATGCACACTAAACATGCACTACATGTATACTACACATACACTACATGCGCACTAAACATACAGAACATGTACACTACACATACAATACACGAACACAACACTTACACTACACTTACACTACACATACAATACATGTACACTTCACGTACACTACACGCACTACACGTACACTTCACATACAATATACATTCACTACACATTCACTACACATACACTACACATACACTACACATACACTACACATTCACTACACATATGCTACTCGCACATTACACATACACTACATGTACACTACACTTACACTACACATACACTACACGAACACTGCACATACACTACATGTAAAGTTTACGCACACTACACATTCACTACACGTACAATACACATTCACTGCATGTACAATACACATGCACTACACGTACTCTACATGTACACTACACATCCACTACACATACACTACATGTACATTTCACATGCACTAAGCATACACTACACATAAACTACACGTACACGT
The DNA here is from genome assembly GCF_020424385.1 of Procambarus clarkii. Taxonomy (NCBI): domain Eukaryota; kingdom Metazoa; phylum Arthropoda; class Malacostraca; order Decapoda; family Cambaridae; genus Procambarus; species Procambarus clarkii. Next base: position 16,672 of record NW_025552745.1, on the reverse strand, counting down.
ACACATACACTGCAGGTACACTACACGCACAGTACACGCACACAACAATTAAACTACATGCACACTACACGTAAGCATTCACAAACACTACATGCATAATACACGCACACTGCACTCACACTATTCATACACTACAGGTAAACTACACATGCACTACACACACACAAACACTACACACACACACTACACATACACTACACATGCACTACACGTACACTACAAACATACACTACACACACACACTACACATACACTACACATGCACTACACACATACATTACTCATACATTACACACACATTACACATACACTACACGTACACTACTAACATACACTACACACATAATACACACACACTTCACATACACTACACATACACTTCACATGCACTACACATACACTTCACATGCACTACACATACACTACACATGCACTACACGCATACATTACACACACTACACATACATTACACACACACTACACATACATTACACACACACTACACATACATTACACACACACTACACATACATTTCACGTACACTTCACGTTCATTACACATACACTACACATGCACTGAAAACATACACTACACATACACTACACATGCACTACACGCACACTACACTCATACATTACACATACACTACACATGCACTACACGTACACTACAAACATACACTACACACACACACTACATGCACACTGCACATACACTACACACATACTACACATACACTACACATACACTACACATGCACTTAACACATACATTACACACACACTACACATACACATCACGTACACTACACATAGACTACACATAAAGTTCACGCACTCTACACACTCACTACACGAACAATACACATGCACTACATGTACTCTACATGTACACTACAAACACACTACATGTACACTTCACATGCACTACGCATACACTACACACACTACACGTACACATACACTTCACGTACACTACACACACCGTACACGTACACTACAATTAAACTTCACGCACACTACACGTAAGCATACACATACACTACATGCATGATACATTCACACTATACAACCACTACAGGTAAACTACACATGCACTACACACACACATACACTACACACACACACTGCACATACACTACACACACTTTACACATGCACACTATACTACATATACACTCCACGTACACAACGCATTCACTACACGTACACTACACGCACACTACACATACATTACACATACATTACACGTACACTGCATGTACACTACACACACACTCCATGAACACTACATGTACACTATAAATAAGCTTCATGTACATTACACATACACTACATGTACACTTCACGCACACTAAACATACACTACACATACACTACACGTTCACTACACGCACACTGTACGCACACTACACGTACACCACACGTACACTTCACGCACACTAAACATACCCTACACGTACACTACACTACATGCACACTACTCATACACTACATCACATACCCACACTACACCACACTACACATGCACTACACATGTACTACAAACATACACTACACACACACTACACATACACTACACATGGACTACACGTACACTACACACATACATTACACACAGACACTACACATATACTACACACACACTACACCTACACTACACATACACTACACATGCACTATATGCAGACTACATACATACATTACACGTAAACTACACATCCACTACACGTACACTATACACATACATTACAAATACACTACACATGCACTACACGTACACTACACATACATTACACATATACTACACATACACTGCACACACACTACACATACACTGCACATGCACTACACGTACACTACAAACATACACTGCACATGCACTACACGTACACTACAAACATGCACTACACACACACTACACATACACTACACACATACAGTACTCATACAATAAACATACATTACACATATACTACACATGCACTACACGTACACCACAAACATACACTACACACATACTACACACACACTACACATACACTACACATACACTACACATGCACTACACATACACTACACATGCACTACACACATACATTACACACACACACTACACATACATTACACACACACTACACATACATTACACACACACTACACATACATTACACACACACTACACATACACTTCACGTACACTTCATGTACACTACACGTATACTTCATGTACACTACACATACACTAAACATGCACTACAAACATACACTACACGTACATTACACATGCACTACACGCACACTACACACATATATTACACATACACTACACATGCACTACACGTACACTTCATGTACACTACATGTATACTTCATGTACACTACACATACACTAAACATGCACTACAAACATACACTACACGTACATTACACATGCACTACACGCACACTACACACATATATTACACATACACTACACATGCACTACACGTACACCACAAACATACACTACACACATATCACACGCACACTACACACATACATTGCACACACTACACATACACATCACGTACACTACACGTACACTACACATAGACTACACACTTACACTACATGTAAAGTTTACGCACACTACACATTCACTACACGTACAAAACACATGCACTACACGTACTTTAATATGTACACTACACATTATTATAGTGTGGGTTGGTGTCGTTGATCCTTCTTTCTGGACAACCCCACCCACAACTTGGTAGGGTGCTTATACTTCACTAGGAGATCATACTGGGCACTTCTGGCTCTTGGAGAGGGGCTCAACGTCACACATTTAGGGGATGCGGCTCCAACACTTAGCTTCGTTGTCACGTGTACACACCCACTCGAGCTGCTGTGACTCCCCACTCTCTCCTTATGAGATATGATCTCCTCAATCCCCTTTGACTTATTAGTATTTCCTTCTACCCTGTCCACAGCAGTGGTTCTTGGTTCTTTCTCTCTCTCTTTCTCTCCTTCTTTACTACCTCCTGGGAAGCCTCACTAGGACAAGGGCAAACAAAAGCAAATTTGAATACATTTACTGCACAAAGCACATACACACATACAATAATAATAATAATGAATCCTTCACTCTATACTATTTCAGTCAGGTTGCACTCCAACACCATCAGGACTCTATCATCAGCTTATCAATTGGTATTCTATCACCTAATTCACCACCTAATACTACCAACCTCCTCATGTAGGTCAAGTATTATAATACAATGTTGCACTATCAGCAAGAGTATATATATATATCTAAAAACATGTACAAGGAAAATCAGGATTGAATGCAATAACATATATATATATATATATATATATATATATATATATATATATATATATATATATATATATATATATATATATATATATATATATATATATATATATATATATATATATATATATATATATATATATATATATATATATATATATATATATATATATATATATAATGGTCCAGTATCCATAACCTTTAGGCATTTGTCTTGTATGTGTTATATATATATATATATATATATATATGTCGTACCTAGTAGCCAGAACGCACTTCTCAGCCTACTACGCACGGCCCGATTTGCCTAATAAGCCAAGTTTTCCTGAATTAATATATTTTCTCTAATTTTTTTCTTATGAAATGATAAAGCTACCCATTTCATTACGTATGAGGTCCATTTTTTTTATTGGAGTTAAAATTAACGTAGATATATGACCGAACCTAACCAACCCTACCTAACCTAACCTAACCTATCTTTATAGGTTAGGTTAGGTTAGGTAGCCGAAAAAGTTAGGTTTGGTTAGGTTAGGTAGGTTAGGTAGTCGAAATACAATTAATTCATGAAAACTTGGCTTATTAGGCAAATCGGGCCTTGCATAGTAGGCATAGAAGTGCGTTCTGGCTACTAGGTACGACATATATATATATATATATATGTCGTACCTAGTAGCCAGAACTCACTTCTCAGCCTACTATGCGAGGCCCGATTTGCCTTATAAGCCAAGTTTTACTGAATTAATATATTTTCTCTAATTTTTTTCTTATGAAATGATAAAGCTACCCATTTCATTATGTATGAAGTCAAATTTTTTTATTGGAGTTAAAATTAACGTAGATATATGACCGAACCTAACCAACCCTACCTAACCTAACCTAACCTATCTTTATAGGTTAGGTTAGGTTAGGTAGCCGAAAACGTTAGGTTAGGTTAGGTTAGGTAGGTTAGGTTGTCGAAAAAACATTAATTCATGAAAACTAGGCTTATTAGGCAAATCAGGCCTTGCATAGTAGGCTCAGAAGTGAGTTCTGGCTACTAGGTACGACATATATATATATATATATATATATATATATATATATATATATATATATATATATATATATATATATATATATATATATATATATATATATATATATATATATATGTCGTACCTAGTAGCCAGAATGCACTTCTCAGCCTACTATGCAAGCCCCAATTTCCCTAATAAGCCAAGTTTTCATGAATGAATTGTTTTTCGACAACCTAACCTACCTAACCAAACCTAACCTAACTTTTTCGGCTACCTAACCTAACCTAACCTATAAAGATAGGTTAGGTAAGGTGTTGCGACCCTGGGTTCTCCAGTGGAAACCAGAGGTCAAAATTGAGCTATTAAACTTTCTGGTAATACAGTTGAGTGCATCTCGAGCGGCAATTGTTTGTATCTTCCCTGCCAGACGTAAGACTGTTATTGTTTCTCAAAGAGCATTTAAAGACTGAGCTGGGAGTTGATTATTAAATAATAACATAGGCACCAACTTTGCTTACTAATACTTTCTAATCATTTGTAAAGTAACAATACGTTGCATAGGGGAAGATCGTTAATGTGCTTAGCTGCACGATCAATTAGGCTCCTTCCGGCACCACGACATGGGAGGCCTAGCGGGTCACTAGGAGGTTCTTCTCTGGCTGGCGTTCGTGCGGACGAGACCTACTCTGTGGCTGCACCCCTAATCTTCTCCCTTCTCCTCTTACTTATTTCCCTTACCTTAAGTTACTGTACCAATAAGTTAAGTATTGTATGATTTCTAAGTGTACCTACTCGGGTAGTAACGATTGGTGAGACCTGGGGGTAGTAGTTGCCAGTGTTTTGGGTAACCCTAAGTGTTGTGTTTTGTATTAGGGTACCACGTGGTGTGTCTACCCTAAGCTGCATCCAGCTTCAGTGCTTATCCAGTAGTACTTTACCCTAGCTTGTTATTAGTGTAAACCTTGTATCCTGTCTATGTGGACCAAGGCTTTTAACGTAAGATAGTGTGGTAAAGTTATTATTATTATTGTTATTGGTGTGAGCGTATATGGGGGGTTGTTAAGGGGTTAATAAATAAGTACGTGAATTACAGAGTATCCCTTCTTCCTGTGTGGGAGCGCACTGATCAACCCTTAGACTAACATATATGGTCTAGTAGCAAGTTATTACTACTGTGGATAGTTTATTTTGGGGGCCGGGCCTTTTAGCTCTCCCATATTTGATACTCTTGTCTTCTAACTACCCTTACCCCTTAATAGTACCAGACCCCCATAGAAGCCCCAACCCACACAATTATTTATAACAAGTGGTTGGTCAGTCCGGGAGGAACATTATAAGTGTAAAAAATTAGATTCTTGAGTGCCAAAATTAAAATTTTTTGTTTTCCGCAGAACGGTTGTGTGCTAGCCTAGGGTCCAGCTCATCTAGCAAAGGACATTCTTGCACTGACTGGACACCCAGCTGGATCCCTTCACGATTAAGGTTTGTGTGGCCTTGTGTTAGGGGCCGTGCAATTTTTGCTTTTTTTCCAATTTTTATTTTTTAATTTTTTCTTTGGCTGGGAGCTAAAATTGTTAGTGATGTCATCTGAAATGCAGAGACTGGCAAGGGAGCCTTCAGTGGTAGAGATAAAGAAACTTAAAAAGTCTAATTTAGTATTGTTAGGCAAGGAATTTGGCCTAGAATTAAATGACGCGGATAAAAAGTGGACTTTGGTGAATGAAATATTACAACATTGTATTGATGAAGAACTATTGGCAAGTGATACACCTTTATGCCAGCCTAGCCAAGCAGAAAGTGCAGCTCATAAGGATAGAGAATTAGCTCTAGAGTTAGCAAGAATAAAATTAGAGGAGCAAAGACTCAAAACCGAGGAGGCTAGAATTAGAGCGAATGCCACTGGACCTCCACCTGCCGGGGATTCAAACCCCAGGCATTATGAGAAAAAGCATAATTTGCCTGAATTTTCCGAGTCTGACCCTGAAAGGTTTTTCAACCATTTTCAGAGATTGGCCACGTCCATGAACTGGCCAAAGGAAGAGTGGGTGAAAATCCTACAGGGAAGACTTAGGGGTAAAGCACAAGATATTTTTATAAACATGCCTGACGACGAGTGTTTTGAATATGATAAAGTCAGGGAATGTATTTTGCGGGCATATGAAATTACTCCTGAAGCTCACCGCCAAGTTTATCGCAACCTTAGGCCTACTCACAACCAACCGCTCACTGAATTTGTGAATGATCAAATTCGATTGTTTGATAGATGGATTCGCTCGGCGAAAGCCGAAACATACGAGGCTCTCAGGAACTTAATTTTAATGGAGCATTTTATAGATATTATGCCAGAGAATGTTTCACAGTACATTAGAGGAAGGGTAGAGGTAAATTCTAAAATAGGGGATTTGGCCAAGTTGGCAGAAAACTACCAATTGGCGGGCAAAAGGCCCAATAAAAATAATTATACCCCACAGAGTAGCAAAACTTATACCCACAGCCAGTCCAGACCAGCTCATTCTAACCCTTTACCTAATGCACCTTCTGTTTCAGACATAACTATCCCTGTTAAAGTGTCTAGCCCCACGGCACCTAAGGGTGAACCGAAGGGTAATTCTGTTAGTAATGTCTCTTCTCCCCGACGTTTTTGTGGTCACTGTAATCGTCCAAACCACACTATTAGCTGTTGTTGGCAACTGTACCCGGAAAAAAAGACCCAATGCTCTAGTTGTGACACAGGGCTTGAGGCCTTCAGAAGGGTTAGGGAGTAAGACCTCCAACCCACAGTGGTTGGACTTGCTTACCCCATTCTTATCGAAAGGGAGACTACTTTTGTCTGAGGGTTCTTCCTGGAAGGACGTGGTGATCTTCCGAGACACCGATGCCATCCAGACTTTAATTTTAGAGAGTGTGTTGCAAGGTGCCAACACTCTCGACACTGGAGAGGTGGTACTGGTCGAGGGTGTCACTAGTGATACTCGAGCAGTACCCCTCCATAAGGTTACCCTGGAATCTGATTTCCACAAGGGTGTTTGTACAGTCGGAGTCACTTCATACCTACCTTTCCCTAATGTTGGTGTAATAGTTGGTAATGATTTAGCAGGGGATAAGGTAGGGGACTCCAGACTGCCTATTATGTTGCCTACCCCTAAGGTTTGCTTGGATCCACCCGCCGCAGAGGATAATGTTGTGTACCCTGCGTGCGCGGTGACCAGGTCTATGGGACTTAAATGTAAGGGCAGCCCTGTGCTTGCCAAGGTGGTAAATCCCGAGGTCACGAGGAGCTTTCCGAGTGGTGAAAACCAAGTGGACCTCGCGGACACATTCATGGCCCGACTCGATGACGTGGCCGAGGACATTGTGGAGAGCCTGCCACCGCCATCTACCGAGAGTAGTGGGGAGGTGGAGGAGAACACTGTTGAGCCTCGGCCAATGGCATCTGACCAAGGCCTAGATGCCTCCTTGAGTGAGTTACAGAAAGCTGACCCCACTCTTGCAGATATTTATTTATTTATTTATTTATTTATGCATATACAAGAATGTACATAAGGAATGTGAGGATACAAATATGGTAATTACAGTCTTGTAAAGCCACTAGCACGCGCAGCGTTTCGGGCAGGTCCTTAATCTAAGAAAATTTTAAGGAGGTAAATACTTGCAAAATTTATAGACAAAAAAATGATAACAGATTACATGGAATGAAAAAAAAAGAAGATGAGAGAAAATTATAGGTACAGTATATTAAAGCACATACGTAGCTATAATTGATTGCAATGACAGCTTAAAATGGTAGTTGACAACAAATTGGTAGGCACAATACAGCAGAAACAATATAAGATTGATTGCAATGACAGCTTGAATGGTAGTTGACAAAAATTGGTAGTCACAATACAGCAAATGGCTAGCACATAAAAGAAGACAGCAATGAACACAATGATAAGGTTGTTTGATATTACATAAAAATTAGGAGATTGGGTAACACTAGGTACAGAGCAAATTTAAAGCTCAGTGTAGGAAACTAAATAGATGAAGTTAGGTACTTTTTGGTTTTGCTTTTAAATAAGGCAAAAGTTTTACAGTTTTTCAATTCACTAGGGAGTGAGTTCCATAGACTAGGTCCCTTAATTTGCATAGAGTGTTTACACAGATTAAGTTTGACCCTGGGGATATCAAAGAGATATTTATTTCTGGTGTGGTGATAATGGGTCCTATTACATCTGTCCAGGGAGAGTTTCAGAGCATGGTTTGCATTTAAGAACAGGGTTTTGTAAATGTAGTTGACACAAGAGAATGTGTGGAGGGAGTTAATATTTAGCAAGTTTAGGGATTTAAACAAGGGAGCTGAGTGTTGTCTGAAAGCAGAGTTAGTTATTATTCTGATAGCAGATTTTTGCTGTGTGATGATGGGCTTAAGGTGGTTTGCAGTGGTAGACCCCCATGCACAGATACCATAATTAAGATAGGGGTAGATTAGTGCATAATATAGTGAGAGGAGAGCAGAGTTAGGAACATAATATCTGATTTTGGAGAGTATACCAACTGTCTTAGAGACTTTCTTAGTTATGTGTTGAATGTGGGTGCTGAAGTTGAGTCTCTTGTCTAGGAATAGGCCAAGAAACTTGCCATCATTTTTATTACTAATGTTAATGTTGTCAATCTGTAGCTGAATTGCATTTGATGATTTGCTTCCAAATAAGATGTAGTAAGTTTTTTCGATGTTTAATGTTAGTTTGTTCGTTGACATCCATAAGTGGACTTTTTTTAATTCATTATTCACAACATTATTTAGTGTATGTGGGTTGAGGTTTGAGTAGATAAGGGTAGTATCGTCAGCAAACAATATAGGTTTGAGAATATTAGAGACATTAGGCAGATCGTTTATATATATAAGAAATAGAAGAGGTCCTAAGATGCTGCCCTGTGGCACTCCAACGGTAATTGGTAGAGTGGAAGAAGTTGTATCATTGATGGTTACATATTGGTGTCTGTCACTAAGATAGGATCGGATGTAGTCAAGGGCAAGGCCTCGGATTCCATAATGCTGGAGTTTAAGTAAGAGGTAGTTGTGATTAACAGTATCAAAGGCTTTTCTTAGGTCAATGAAGATTGTCATGAGACAGCCGTCTCTATGGAGGAAATTGTAGACGCAGCAACTGGGTACTACTACAATGATCGGATTTTGATGAGAAAATGGAGACCACAGAGTGCTCCCTTGTCAAATGAGTGGGAGGTAGTCCATCAGGTTATGTTGCCGACCTGCTATAGAGAAAGAGTTTTGGCAGCTGCTCATGATGATCCTATGGGGGGACATCAAGGTATAAATATTACGTATCACAAAATTTTAAAGTATTTTTTCTGGCCCAAGCTGAAAAGCGATGTGGCAAAATTTTGTAATGCGTGTATTGTTTGTCAACTGGTTGGGAAACCAAACCAGACGCCACCTAAAGCTCCTCTAAGGCCTATTGTCGTGCCAGAGGAACCATTTTCTCATGTGGTAATGGACTGTGTTGGACCATTACCTAGAACTAAGTCTGGTAATATTTATCTAATCACAATGATGTGTATCACTACTCGTTACCCAGAGGCTTTTGCTGTAAGGAACATCCGAGCAAAAACTGTTGTTGCTCGTATGTTGCAATTTTTTTCCACTTTTGGACTGCCACGGGTCGTGCAAACTGACAATGGTACTAATTTTAAGTCTGATATTTTTGAGCAATTTTGTAAGGAACATGGAATAACTCATAAGGTTTCCAGCCCATACCATCCACAGAGTCAGGGGGTAATTGAACGTTTCCATCTAACTCTGAAGCAGATGTTGAAGACATCGTGCGAGAGTTCCCACACCTTCTGGGATGAGAATTTACCGTATGTTTTGTTTGCGGCTAGAGAGGGATTACAAAGTTCACTGGGTTGTTCTCCTTTTGAGTTAGTCTTTGGCCATAAAGTTCGTGGACCCTTGCAAATGTTACAGGAGATTACCAAGCATGACAGTTGGTAAATAGCTTTCTGTGGCTCAGATGAATGTTATTCAGGCAACCGGGACAGAGCGTCGGCTATCACGTTGAGTCTGCCCGGTAGGTGGGTAATGGAAAGATTGAAGTCCTGTAGGTACAACGCCCACCTGAGGATGCGCGTATTCTTACCCTTCATCTGAGTCAGGAAGACTAGTGGGTTATGGTCCGTATACACTTCCACTATATTACCTGTGAGGTAAACTTCGAACTTTTTACATGTTAACACTAGCGCCAACGCCTCTTTTTCTACCACTGAATAATTGCGTTGCGCCTTGTCGAATTTCAAAGAGTAATAATATACTGGGTGTTCCACCTGATCATCCCCAGTTTGCAACAACACTGCACCAGCACCCGAGTCAGACGCGTCAACATGAATTTTAAACGGTCGGTCGAACCTTGGACTAGCAAGCACTGGGGCGGAAGCTAAGATCAATTTCAAATTTTTAAATGCCTCTGCACAGTCTGATGACCACTTAAATTTAACGGCTTTCCGCAACAAGTCTGTGAGAGGAGTGGCAACACTGGAAAAGTTCTGACAAAAATGTCGATAGTACGCACACATACCGATAAATCTTTGAACGTCCTTTTTAGACTTTAGTACTGGATACTCCAGAATGGCAAGGATTTTATCTTGCCGAGGTAACACTTTTCCTTGGCCCACTTCATAACCAAGGTACGTCACTGTGCCTTGGCCAAAATGACACTTTTTAGCATTTAAGGTAAGATTTGCCCTTTTCAAGATTGCAAACAACTGGCGTAACCTAGCTATGTGGTCAGCCCAATTACTGTCAAAGAGCACGATATCATCTAAATACGCCCGACAATTTGGCACCTTAGCGAGCAGAGAGTTCATGAGTCTCTGGAACGTGGCAGTAGGATTACGTAAGCCGAACGGTAACACTTGATACTCAAAAACACCCTCGGGTGTCACGAACACAGTTTGTTGTTTAGCACGTTCAGTGAGTGGGATTTGATAATACCCCCTCGAGAGGTCAAATTTCGAGACATACTTGGCATTTCCCAGCTCGTCGATGCAGTCCTCGAGGAGGGGCAGCGGATAGGCATCCACAATGGTCACCTTGTTGAGCTGCCGATAGTCGGTGCATAATCACCAGGAGCCGTCTGGTTTGGGGACCAAAAGGCAGGGCGAGCACCAAGAGCCCAGGATCGGCCGGATGAGGCCGTGCTGGAGCAAGAAGTCGACCTCCTTCCGTACGATGGCCTTCTTTTCTGGACTCATCCGATAGGGTTGAAGGCGAATGGGAGTGTAGTCCGTCAACTCGACATCATGGCAAATGGCATCAGTCTGGGTCGGGACCTCCCCGAACAGACTGGAGAATTCATCAACCAACGACTGCACCTCTTCGCGTTGGGCCATCTGCAAATGGGACAGTCCCTCCTCCACAGCATTCACAGAACTAGAATTATTGAAAATGAGATTAGTTGGGTTCCCAGAACAATCATTTCCTCTCTCACTGGAAATGGAAACATTGGTTAGTGCAATGGGCCTGGGGCCCTGGAACTTCTTCAGTCGATTTACATGTATGAGCATTACCTGGTTACGTTTGTCAGAGTGCCTCACTTTGTACGTGAGGTCCCCAGTCTTTTCTGTCACAATGTAGGGGCCTTCGTACTTGTGGGACATAGTGTTCCCTAGTCGAGGCTTTAATACCAGGACAGGGTCGCCAGGCTGAAATACCCGTAACTTAGATTTAGCATCGTTACGTTCTTTCATCTTTTCTTGGGCCTTGCCAAGATACTTTAATGCAGCCGCCTTGCAGTCCTTGAGTCTCTGGTGGTGTTGCGCAAAGAAAGCCAAACCTTCGGTTAACGTTACGTTCCCTAACAGATTCTCCTGTAACATTTGCAAGGGTCCACGAACTTTATGGCCAAAGACTAACTCAAAAGGAGAACAACCCAGTGAACTTTGTAATCCCTCTCTAGCCGCAAACAAAACATACGGTAAATTCTCATCCCAGAAGGTGTGGGAACTCTCGCACGATGTCTTCAACATCTGCTTCAGAGTTAGATGGAAACGTTCAATTACCCCCTGACTCTGTGGATGGTATGGGCTGGAAACCTTATGAGTTATTCCATGTTCCTTACAAAATTGCTAAAAAATATCAGACTTAAAATTAGTACCATTGTCAGTTTGCACGACCCGAGGCAGTCCAAAAGTGGAAAAAAATTGCAACATACGAGCAACAACAGTTTTTGCTCGGATGTTCCTTACAGCAAAAGCCTCTGGGTAACGAGTAGTGATACACATCATTGTGATTAGGTAAATATTACCAGACTTAGTTCTAGGTAATGGTCCAACACAGTCCATTACCACATGAGAAAATGGTTCCTCTGGCACGACAATAGGCCTTAGAGGAGCTTTAGGTGGCGTCTGGTTTGGTTTCCCAACCAGTTGACAAACAATACACGCATTACAAAATTTTGCCACATCGCTTTTCAGCTTGGGCCAGAAAAAATACTTTAAAATTTTGTGATACGCAATATTTATACCTTGATGTCCCCCCCATAGGATCATCATGAGCAGCTGCTAAAACTCTTTCTCTACAGCAGGTCGGCAACATAACCTGGTGGACTACCTCCCACTCATTTGACAAGGGAGCACTCTGTGGTCTCCATTTTCTCATCAAAATCCGATCATTGTAGTAGTACCCAGTTGCTGCGTCTACAATTTCCTCCATAGAGACGGCTGTCTCATGACAATCTGCAAGAGTGGGGTCAGCTTTCTGTAACTCACTCAAGGAGGCATCTAGGCCTTGGTCAGATGCCATTGGCCGAGGCTCAACAGTGTTCTCCTCCACCTCCCCACTACTCTCGGTAGATGGCGGTGGCAGGCTCTCCACAATGTCCTCGGCCACGTCATCGAGTCGGGCCATGAATGTGTCCGCGAGGTCCACTTGGTTTTCACCACTCGGAAAGCTCCTCGTGACCTCGGGATTTACCACCTTGGCAAGCACAGGGCTGCCCTTACATTTAAGTCCCATAGACCTGGTCACCGCGCACGCAGGGTACACAACATTATCCTCTGCGGCGGGTGGATCCAAGCAAACCTTAGGGGTAGGCAACATAATAGGCAGTCTGGAGTCCCCTACCTTATCCCCTGCTAAATCATTACCAACTATTACATCAACATTAGGGAAAGGTAGGTATGAAGTGACTCCGACTGTACAAACACCCTTGTGGAAATCAGATTCCAGGGTAACCTTATGGAGGGGTACTGCTCGAGTATCACTAGTGACACCCTCGACCAGTACCACCTCTCCAGTGTCGAGAGTGTTGGCACCTTGCAACGCACTCTCTAAAATTAAAGTCTGGATGGCATCGGTGTCTCGGAAGATCACCACGTCCTTCCAGGAAGAACCCTCAGACAAAAGTAGTCTCCCTTTTGATAAGAATGGGGTAAGCAAGTCCAACCACTGTGGGTTGGAGGTCTTACTCCCTAACCCTTCTGAAGGCCTCAAGCCCTGTGTCACAACTAGAGCATTGGGTCTTTTTACCGGGTACAGTTGCCAACAACGGCTAATAGTGTGGTTTGGACGATTACAGTGACCACAAAAATGTCGGGGAGAAGAGACATTACTAACAGAATTACCCTTCGGTTCACCCTTAGGTGCCGTGGGGCTAGACACTTTAACAGGGTTAGTTATGTCTGAAACGGAAGGTGCATTAGTTAAAGGGTTAGAATGAGCTGGTCTGGACTGGCTGTGGGTATAAGTTTTGCTACTCTGTGGGGTATAATTATTTTTATTGGGCCTTTTGCCCGCCAATTGGTAGTTTTCTGCCAACTTGGCCAAATCCCCTATTTTAGAATTTACCTCTACCCTTCCTCTAATGTACTGTGAAACATTCTCTGGCATAATATCTATAAAATGCTCCATTAAAATTAAGTTCCTGAGAGCCTCGTATGTTTCGGCTTTCGCCGAGCGAATCCATCTATCAAACAATCGAATTTGATCATTCACAAATTCAGTGAGCGGTTGGTTGTGAGTAGGCCTAAGGTTGCGATAAACTTGGCGGTGAGCTTCAGGAGTAATTTCATATGCCCGCAAAATACATTCCCTGACTTTATCATATTCAAAACACTCGTCGTCAGGCATGTTTATAAAAATATCTTGTGCTTTACCCCTAAGTCTTCCCTGTAGGATTTTCACCCACTTTTCCTTTGGCCAGTTCATGGACGTGGCCAATCTCTGAAAATGGTTGAAAAACCTTTCAGGGTCAGACTCGGAAAATTCAGGCAAATTATGCTTTTTCTCATAATGCCTGGGGTTTGAATCCCCGGCAGGTGGAGGTCCAGTGGCATTCGCTCTAATTCTAGCCTCCTCGGTTTTGAGTCTTTGCTCCTCTAATTTTATTCTTGCTAACTCTAGAGCTAATTCTCTATCCTTATGAGCTGCACTTTCTGCTTGGCTAGGCTGGCATAAAGGTGTATCACTTGCCAATAGTTCTTCATCAATACAATGTTGTAATATTTCGTTCACCAAAGTCCACTTTTTATCCGCGTCATTTAATTCTAGGCCAAATTCCTTGCCTAACAATACTAAATTAGACTTTTTAAGTTTCTTTATCTCTTCCACTGAAGGCTCCCTTGCCAGTCTCTGCATTTCAGATGACATCACTAACAATTTTAGCTCCCAGCCAAAGAAAAAATTAAAAAATAAAAATTGGAAAAAAAACAAAAATTTGCACGGCCCCTAACACAAGGCCACACTAACCTTAATCGTGAAGGGATCCAGCTGGGTGTCCAGTCAGTGCGAGAATGTCCTTTGCTAGATGAGCTGGACTAGCACACAACCGTTCTGCGGAAAACAAAAAATTTTAATTTTGGCACTCAAGAATCTAATTTTTTACACTTATAATGTTCCTCCCGGACTGGCCAACCACTTGTTATAAATAATTGTGTGGGTTGGGGCTTCTATGGGGGTCTGGTACTATTAAGGGGTAAGGGTAGTTAGAAGACAAGAGTATCAAATATGGGAGAGCTAAAAGGCCCGGCCCCCAAAATAAACTATCCACAGTAGTAATAACTTGCTACTAGACCTTATATGTTAGTCTAAGGGTTGATCAGTGCACTCCCACACAGGAAGAAGGGATACTCTGTAATTCACGTACTTATTTATTAACCCCTTAACAACCCCCATATACGCTCACACCAATAACAATAATAATAATAACTTTACCACACTATCTTACGTTAAAAGCCTTGGTCCACATAGACAGGATACAAGGTTTACACTAATAACAAGCTAGGGTAAAGTACTACTGGATAAGCACTGAAGCTGGATGCAGCTTAGGGTAGACACACCACGTGGTACCCTAATACAAAACACAACACTTAGGGTTACCCAAAACACTGGCAACTACTACCCCCAGGTCTCACCAATCGTTACTACCCGAGTAGGTACACTTAGAAATCATACAATACTTAACTTATTGGTACAGGAACTTAAGGTAAGGGAAATAAGTAAGAGGAGAAGGGAGGAGATTAGGGGTGAAGCCACAGAGTAGGTCTCGTCCGCACGAACGCCAGCCAGAGAAGAACCTCCTAGTGACCCGCTAGGCCTCCCATGTCGTGGTGCCGGAAGGAGCCTAATTGATCGTGCAGCTAAGCACATTAACGATCTTCCCCTATGCAACGTATTGTTACTTTACAAATGATTAGAAAGTATTAGTAAGCAAAGTTGGTGCCTATGTTATTATTTAATAATCAACCCCCAGCTCAGTCTTTAATTAAATGCTCTTTGAGAAACAATAATAGTCTTACGTCTGGCAGGGAAGATACAAACAATTGCCGCTCGAGATGCACTCAACTGTACTACCAGAAAGTTTAATAGCTCAATTTTGACCTCTGGTTTCCACTGGAGAACCCAGGGTCGTAACACCTTACCTAACCTATCTTTATAGGTTAGGTTAGGTTAGGTAGCCGAAAAAGTTAGGTTAGGTTTGGTTAGGTAGGTTAGGTTGTCGAAAAACAATTCATTCATGAAAACTTGGCTTATTAGGCAAATTGTGGCTTGCATAGTAGGCTGAGAAGTGCGTTCTGGCTACTAGGTACGACATATATATATATATATATATATATATATATATATATATATATATATATATATATATATATATATATATATATATATATATATATATATATATATATATATATATATATATATATATATATATATATATATATATATATATATATATGTTATTGCATTCAATGCTGATTTTCCTTGTACATGTTTTTAGATATATATATATACTCTTGCTGATAGTGCAACATTGTATTATAATACTTGACCTACATGAGG